>KQ085959.1:0-150828 GCA_001020605.1 Schizopora paradoxa
GTACTGTCTTTTTCCGACCTTAGGTTCATCACGCATCACAGGAGGTGTTGAACTGAACTCCTGTGGCGTGATATCACGCGTCACATTGACCGATGAACTTCGTGTTCATTCGTCACTCGAGTAGCGGGCGGGCTCGGCGGGGACCTGAGGTAGGATTTCCAGCCTGTCAAGGTATTAAATACGGCCTCCTTTCATTGTTTTCCAAGCTGATTGTCGCCTCAAGCGTGGTTGGCCACCATTTCGGCCCCTCTCCATTGTCTATATTTGTGGACGGTGGCCAACCACTGGCAGCCACCACTCTACCCGTGCCCAGTTCAAAGCACATCACGCACCATTGTCTATGAACTGAACCTGCGAACGCGTCACAGCTGCCCTTGAACTAGTTGAACTAAGCTGCCGGGGCGTCACGCAAAATTTTGGCGAACCTAAGGTCGAAAAAAGACAGTATTTCCCGACACTTATGGGAGGAAGGTGTACGTTGACAGCTTTAATCCATACGTATATATTATTAGTACGAAAGGTATTAGTACTGAGAAGCTGATACAGAGCTACTTGTGAGTCTTTGTACAAAGAAACTTTGAATGAAGTGACGAAAGGCAAAAAAGTGTGGCTGTGATCTATACGGTGCAAACAGTCACAAACATAGGTATGTAAGTGCGCGACAGTTGAAAACTTGATCGAAAGCGCCACGGTCGCTCGCGGAATCACCATGTCAAGCTCCAGGATCCTACATGTACGTGCTCTCTCTTGAATATTGCATATTACTGATATTGCAAATATGGTCATTGCCTACTCCAGCTCATTAAAAAGTCTAGAACAGACATGTCGGCGTTCATGGAGCTGACGTCGAAACTCGGCGATATCCCGACGAAAAATCTTTTGGACTACGTCGAACTTTGCCACTATCACCTAAGAAAACCTGTGGATGGAACGCTCTCCAAAGGGGTAAACGAGGGCCCCGTATGGATTGCAGCAAGCTTGGCTGGGATTTCTGGGATAACGAGCGACATGATCCTCATTGAAGGGCCTCTTGGTCAACGAATCAGAAAGTGTTGGCCCGACATCGTAAGATGGGCGAAGGCAATTACTCTCAAAAACCCCGTCCCGGCTTTGTTCGGATCCTTTTGCGATGCGTTAGGGAGCATTTTCAACATGATCCTAATCGTCTCCGAGTCTTTGCTCGACAAGTCAGACGTTTACGACCTCGCAATCGACCTTTGGAAGGGAAGAGAAATATCAGGCACTGATTGCCATACGGAACTTCCGCTTCTGGGATGCCTGACGACGCCCTCAGGCCAGGATCTTGAAACACTGCTACGACGCACCGGTTACGATGGAAAGCAGATCGTCAAGAAATCGGTGGATCGCTTGAAAATAGCGTTGGCCTCGACTCCTATCGAACACCAGAAGATTATCGCTTCAGTGTCCTTGCTGGGCAGTTTCGTTGAGTCGAGCCTGGATTCCGTATCTACCGCCGTCTTATTGTCGGAAGCGCCGACTGTGATGTCGTCCAGTCTGGCTCGTTTGGTCAAGGACGAAGCCGACTTTCGCCTTCGCAAGAACACCGTAATGGCTTTGCTCAGGTTCCTTAATGGATACATTCAAGATGGGCCTTTTAACGTAGAAGAGCTTATGATGCACGGATTTCTGTACAATTGCCTTGAGACGGCTTCCGTGCATCCGGGCGACGACGACGACGACGATCTATCAGGTTCCTGTATCAAAGAAATGCTTCCAAGTCTTGCATACCATGACACTCTTTGGGCTGTAGCCGACGGCTTCGGCGAAATTTTCGAGGATGGCCACAGCGTTACAAATTTACTCAAAAAAGCCCATGCAAACTTCCTTTCGGCGTGGGGGACCTTCCAGGCACTGCTACTTGAGCAAATACTCCTGTCCTGTCTATTCGAGAGAGGTTATGAACGAGAACGGGGAGCATGCGCCAATGTAAGGTTCTTCACTACAATGGTTATCGTGACACTTGAGACTAATAAATAATCAGCAATCTTGCCGCAAGCTAGCGGACAGGAGAGTCTTCAAGAAATGCGCGGGTTGTGGCTTCACGTTGTACTGCTCTGAAAGCTGTCAGAAACAAAATTGGTCACATCATCGAAAAGATTGCAAGAAGGTAGATGAGGACAACGGTAGGTCGACATAAGTTAAAGTCGTTAATGCCCCCTTAACAGTTTAATTATAGAGTCAGAGTACAAAGAATCTTCAAACCAATTCCCTCGGAAGGTCGCAACAGCGCAAATCAACCGTTATTGGTCCGATATCTTGGTTTTGGCTAAGAAGAATAATGTGCCAGAAGAGACGTTAGGCATTCGTGTTGATTACAGCGAATATCCATTCAAGATCGGAGTTTTTGACTCTCTCCCCTTCACCTCGAGCGACACGAACGCTGGTTACGTTGATGAGGGAAATGATCCATCGAGATCGAATCGATCTTACTATCCTATGGTTGCAAAGGAAGCACTTCGAAGGACGCAGGACGGACAGCGCTGCATCATGCTTGTTGTCATCCAATTCGACGGCCGTGAATTGCCGAGCCTTGCATACCTAGAGGATGCGACGTCGTTGTCTCCCTCTTCAGGCGTGCTTACCATCGACTCGCATTATGTGGATGAATCTGGGAACCGACTGTATCCTAGAGAAGATGATGCATTGGCAGAAGCACTGAAGGAAGCGCGAACTCGGCTGAAAAATGATGTCGACGGATTCTGGGCGGATCAGGAGTTTTACGATGTTGCTGACGAGGTGCTTGGTGGGTAGGATTCAGAACGTGTTTTCCAAATAAAATCTATGTTCTGGATCGCGTTGAATGCGGACTTCTTCGAGAATCGATATTACTAGTACTCACCATACCTTTGAGTGGATTACATACACTGAAATAAGCAATATTAATGAGATAAGCGAGGAAGTACTGAAAATACTATACAGGATATTGTGTCACAAAGAAACATGAAAAACGGGAAAACGACAAAGAACGTCACGACGTGTGCGTGATTTTGCATGGGACAAACAAGCACAAACATACCCTTTTGTTTGACAGAAAGCAACTCGACTTCGAACTTCAACGTTGACTGCTCAGCAACCATGTCAAACGCCAGGATATCAAATGTATGTGAATTCCTTTCGAATGAGACGTGCTATCTTTCTCAATTTTCGACAATGTAGCTGGTCAAAAAATCCAGGACGGATATGCTCGCTTTCGTGGAACTAGTTTCAACCGTCGGCAATAGTCCGTCGAAAAACCTGAAAGACTTCATCGACGTCTGTCATTTCCACCTGAAAAAGCCCGTCGAAGAGTCGCTGTCTGGACAATGCAACGAAAAAATCCTGTGGATCACGAATAGTATTCAAGGTTTATCCGGGGTAGCGCGCGGCGATAAAGACACAGTCATCAAGGATCCTGCCCTTCGCCAACAAATCGCGAGATGCTGGCCCGACATCGTGAAATGGGCGAAGGCAATACTCCTCAACAACCCCTTACCGGCGGCTCTCGACGCGTTCTGCGAAGCAATGACGGCCATCTTCAATTTAATTCTCCACGTCTCTGAGCCTTTGCTCGAAAGTCAAGAAGCTTACGACCTTGGAATTGACCTTTGGAAGGGAAGAGAAGTGGCCGGAAGTGATTGCCACTCCGAAGCGCCTCTTCTTTTGTGCTTATCGACGCTCAAAGGCCAGGATCCTGATAGGATACTCGAACGTACTGGCTACGACGGTATGGTGGTAGCGAAGAAAACGGTGCGTCGCCTGAAGCGCGCGATAGCGTCTAATCCCATCGAATACCAAAATATCGCGACTTCGGTGTGTCTACTATGTAGATTGGTTGATGCAGGCCCCCACTCCATCTCAGTAGCCATTAAGTGTTCGGAAGCACCGAGCGTAATCTCATCCAGACTTGCTCGTCTAGTCAACGACGACGCAGAATCCAGCCTTCGCAAAAGCGCTTTGAAAGTGATGCTTAGGTTCCTCGACGCCTACCTCGGAGAGAGTCCTTATAATGCGCTGGATATATTTATGCACGGATTCCTTTACAACGTCTTGGAATCAGCTTCTTTATTCCCTGAAAGTGGCGAGGAAAGTTTGCCAACTTCCTGCTTCAAAGACTTGCTCCCTTACCTTGTGTATAACGACTTTCTCTGGACCGTGCCCGACGGCTTCGACGATCTATACGAGGGGCGTCATAGCCTTTCAAAATTACTGGGGAAGGCGCATGGAGACTTTCGATCGACGTGGAGGACCTTCCAGGCGGTACTGGTCGAACAATTGCTCCTGTCAAGTTTATTCGAGAAAGGTTACGCACGAGAACAAGGGGCATGCGCGAATGTAAGTAAATTTAGACCACGAGGTTCGTCGAAGATACCTAACGTCATTTTTATATAGCAATCTTGCCACAAGTCAGGAGACCGGAGGGACTTCAAGAAATGCGCCAACTGCGGATTCATGCTGTACTGCTCAGAAATTTGCCAAAAGCAAAATTGGTCACATCATCGGAAAGACTGCAAGAAGGTGGACAAAGAGGACAGTACGTACGTTGCCAATGACGAAATACCATAGTAAATTGACGGTGTGGTGCCATAGGTTCAGGATACAACGACTTCACAAATCAGTTTCCTCGAAAAGTTGCGGCAGCTCAAGTCAATCGCTTTTGGTCGGATATCCTACTCTTGGCTAAGCAAAAGAACATTCCGGAAGAGACGTTAGCCGTCCGTATCAATTACACCGAATATCCGTATACAATCGAAGTTTTCAACTTCCGTCCTTTCGTTCCCAACGATCCGAAGAAACCCGTTGAAATCGACGAGAACTGGATCAGCTCTTTATCATCATATCCTGATCCCTATTACTTTCCTATGATTGCAAAGGAAGCCCTTCGAAACTCCCAAGGAGGGCTTCGCTGCGTGGTGCTCGTAGTTGTCCACTTCGACGGTCGCGAATTACCAAGTCTCGCATATCTTGAGGACGCGACATCATCTCCTCGTACCATGGAACTGGCAACAATGACTACGATCGAATCACATTATGTGGATGAATTGGGAAATCGATTGCGACCAAGAGAAGATGATACCTTGGCGAAGGCACTGAAGCTCGCGCTGCCCCGACTGCAGAAGGATGCCGATGCATTCTGGGCCAACAAAGAGTTTTACGACATAGCGGATGAAGTACTTACAACAAAGGATTCGTTCGAATTTCTTGAGCGAGAAATGGATTGATATAATCTCTTATTAACTTTCCGTCCCTTCAGTCGAAATATAAATGTTATAGAGATAGATAATTGTTGGGCCTCATTAGAATGAACATAGATATATCGCATAGAATGAAATATCTGCACTTGGCAACCTACTAGTAATCCTCCTCGAGTCCTTCCATAGCCCTTTTGGCCTCCTCCCACCATTGCCTGCTTTCTTTTTGCTTCTGACCCCTCGGACAAACCTCCACGACGGACCTCAAATACGTCCAGACAACATACAACATCTCCTGCTCGGGCGTCCACCTCATCTTCTCAAGCATCTCCTTCGTATCCTCCCGCTCCCTCGCCCTCTTCTCCCAGACGCGATAGAGTCTGTACTTCTCCCTCAGCGACTCCCCATCTTCGTCCGAGCGCGTGTTCCAGAGGAATGGGCGCCCTGGTGTGTTCCACATCGGGAGCGGGACGGCCTGTGCGAATTCCCAGTCGAGGATGCCTGTGACTTTGTAGGTGACGGGGTCGATGAGGACGTTGCCGAAGTGGAGGTCGCGATGCGCGAGCACCAGCGGGACTTCGTTGAGACGTTCCGCGAGCGGGGGTGTATTTATTCTTGCGATGCAAGACTGCACGAGAGGGACGCCTTCGTCTCGAAGCCAAGCGAGGGAAGGGTGGACTTCGATGGCGTGCACGTACTTCCGAAGGTGGGCGGACATGTATTCGACGAAGGAAGGATAGCCGTCAGGCGAGTCGATGTTTAGCGTATTGAAGGATTCCGTCGAGGGCCAGAAGGCTGCGATGTCGGGAAGCTGCCAGAATGTCTCCTCAACGGCGGGACCGCGCACGATACCGCGCTCCTCCCCACCAAACTTCAAACCTCCGAAATGCGAGAACGGGTGCTGGTAAAGGGCGACGAGGACGTCCGTGAGCTGATCAATGACATGATCCATTTGCTCAGCAGACAAATCATCATAGACGTCTGCGACGCTGCGTCCGGGGAGACGAGTCATGAGCATGTACTCGCGCCCCAGCGGGTTGTCCTCTGTCTCATCGACATGGAGGACTTTCGCCACAGGGATGTCCGTATTCTCAGCCAGCCATTGGAGTATAGCAGCTTCGTTTTGCGTCTTGATTCGTGGGATGTGATTGCCAGATACTCGGAGAATGCATTCCTCGACCTGCTTCGTTGCTTCGCCCCTCCCGTTGACGAAACCGTTGCCGTTGCTTGGTGGTGGGGACCCGTTGCTCAGCGCTATCGTGCCCCAAAGCGCCGCAGAGTTGAACGTCAGAACATAGATGCTGTGATACTCTGCCGCCGAGTCCAGAGAACGAATACTGAGTGGAAGGGGAAACCCAATGGAACGCAGGAGGGAGGAGATAGCTGCGTCGACGATGGGGGGAGGGAGGTGCGCCTTAGGCGTGCCCATTTCCAACGCGTGTGTTGCAACGTATTCGTGTAAATTATAAGTTACACGAACGCAGTTGAACGGCCTGTGAAATCGAGAGAAGACAAATTAAAATTGTTAATAATTCCGGAAGGGGCACTTCATGTCGATCGCCCCCTCGCTTAAATTTGGCGGTGTGAGTGCAGCGCTTAGCGGACCGTGAACGATCGACAAACTTGTTAATTAAGCAAACAATGCGTACGCAGCTCATAAGACTTGTAACCTACACGTTATTATCTGTAATTGCGAAGCTCCGGATCGACATATTTCATTCGACCACGACCTGCAGAAAATTTCTTCAGAAGCACGAACATTTCATGAACGACGAGCGCTTACCTTTAAAGCGGACGCCACCCTCAGTTGCTGAGTCCATGCTACTTTCGATTCGCCTCTTCATTTCTTCCAATTCGCGCTTTTTCGCAGCCTCGATCCGCTCCCTTTCCTCTCGCTCTAACCGAGCATCGTATTCTTCCTCCGTCTCCTTCCTTTCCGTCGGAGCTCCTCCACCCTCTATCGCGTCCGGGGGAGGAGAATCATCCCGGTGCCGTTTCGACTTCGACTTTTTGTGCTTGGATCGCTTGTGATGCTTCTTACGATCCTTTTCATCCCCCGAGATAGGTGTCCTTGAACGAGAGCGCTCCTCGCTTTTTCGTCTTCGCTTTCGGCGACGTTCATCGTCACTGCTTACTGATCTGCTGGACGCGGCCGCTGACATAAAGAAGTGAGTTGTATCCTTCGGATGAGTATACTCTACTCACGACTTGGACTTCGTTTGGGAGGAGGCTTGCGCAGTTCAAGCTCGCCACAGCTGGTTATCACGATCGGAGCCATGGGCCGGTCCTTTCCGTCGGTGGGCACATTCGCAATCTCCTGGACGACCTCCTCGAACCCACGGATAACACGCCCGAATACGACATGTTTTCCTAGAAACTGTCAGGAGACATGCAAATTCCACGCAACATTTACTCACCATTGAGATGGGGACATTCCCGCAAAGTTATGAAGAACTGAGAACCGTTTGTATTAGGGCCTTTGTTGGCCATGACAAGCAGCCTAAACGGCGAACCGTGAGCATGTCAGATAGGAAGCCGACGTTGGCCCGGTCGTACGCACCCAGCAGCATCGACTGGCCGTGAGAGGTCCTCATCTGCGAATGTTCCGCCGTATATCGATTCCCCGCCGGTGCCGTTCCGCTTTGTGAAGTCTGGGAAGTATTAATTCATGTTGGTGTGGCGAACACGAAGAGAACACACCTCCGCCCTGAATCATGAAATCCTTAATAGACCTGTGGATAACGCTGTTCTTGTAGTACAAAGGAGCGCTCGATACGGCTGAAAGGCCCTTCTCTCCCGTGCATAGTGCTCTAAAACTGTGACAGACGATGAGAACGAGGACACGCGTCGCGAGGTTGACGCGTACTTTTCTGCCGTCTTGGGCGCGGAGACGTTGTACAACTCGAAGATGACTCTGCAGAAATCATTGTAGATGTTATCCTGGACTTTCTAGAGCACATACCTTCCAACAGGCTGCTCGCCGACGGCGAAGTCGAGAAAGACGCGGGGAGAGACCATGGTGGTCCGTGCACAAGCTGTCCACGACGACAAGGATTTTTGCCTGCGGCAACGTTGTGATTGAGTTTGACACGAACTTCCACCAGAAATTTCCAGCTCGACGCTGCTCTCGTTTATTGTCGAGCGGATATTCGACTCTGACGTTCGGAAGCCAGACACGCTTTCGCTCGTCGCACACGATCGTTTTGTTCCCGCGTCTTTGAAGTGTCCGAGCTGGCGTCCTCGGTGAGGAGCGATGGAAAAGGGGCACGTCTGCCCCGCTTTGGTGTGCTATTTCCTGCCTTGTACCACAATTGCTTCACGCGCTCATCGCTTTGCTTTTGACGTTCATGCGCGAATTCAACGCAGTGGTCCTTGGAGGTACGTTGCCCCGTCGTCCGTGGTCACGTTAGAGGTCGTTGACGCGTCGATCACAGCTGGAGGTGTGGGCAAGTCGGCTCTCACTTGTCGCTTTGTGAAGGACGTGTTTGTCGAGACATACGACCCCACCATCGAAGGTGCGCAATAATATTATGTATTTCATTCTATCATTTTGACTCGCATTTCAGAGGAGTACAGCAGAGAACTGGTTGTTGATGGCGTTTGGTCGAGGGTGCGTTTCATTTCCTTTTCAAGATCAGGCGTTTCAGCCTGACGACGAGCCCTCCTCGCAGCTGGAAGTGCTGGACACTGCTGGCGCAGAACAATTCACTGCCTTCAACGAAGTCTACATAAAGGTATTTGGTTGGCCTCCGCTATTCCCACTGCAGAATTCTCCGATCTGATGACCTCTTTAATATTGAAGTCCGGAATGGGGTTCATCTTGGTCTTTAGGTACGTTCATCTTCTCCATCCCCAGATTTTTGTTGCTCTTCTCATGCGGACTTACTTTAGTCTGACGCAAGAAGCGACTCTTCGGGAAGTCGACAATTTAAGACGTCAAATATATCGGGTCAAGGGAGCGAACGCTGTTCGTGTATTTGAGTTCCATTCAAGCTCCTATAATACTAACGTGTATGCGCCTTTAGAGAGTTCCCATGGTCGTAGTCGGAACGAAATCCGACTTAACGACTGAGAGAGAGGTCTCAAAAAGTATAATCGAGCGTCTTGCCGCCGCCTGGAACCTGCCGTTCTACGAGACGTCCGCGAAAAAGAACTGGCATATCAACGACGTATTTGAGGACTTGGTCCGCCAAATGCGTGATCGCTATCCGCCCAAGCCTAATCGCAAGAAGGACAAAGGCAAATGTATCATAATGTAATGTGTTTTCTGGGGTTATCTCCTCTTCTTGTCCAAGCGCCATGGTCTTATACCACTCAATCCCCATCGCTGCATCTCTCCGCATCTAAGTCGCTCTTTCGTATCACATGTATCCGAGTCGGACACACATTCTTTACCATAAGGTTACTGTCGTTTTACATTGTCTCATCGTGCCTTTACAATGTCTTGTGGGATCTGACATGTGGCTAATTGTATCTAATTTTCGCATCTTCACGTATTTTATTATAATATTATTTTCACGCTCGAGTACAAATGACTGATTTACCCAAACGGTAACGAAAACCATTCTTGAATAAGAGAGGGGAGGCGAAGCTTCTAAAGATCAACGCCGTTCGACTCGTTTGTTTAAAGACCAGTCATGGCCTACCTGATTAAATTCACCGAATTATCCGATCGAGGAGTTACTTTGCATTGAGATTCTTTCGGCGCCCTGAGTGGAAAATTGTAAGAAAATTCATGGATCTGAAATGAGCAATGTATCCGAACCTAACAATGGTTGCATGATATTCGTCGTTCAAGGGAACCAAATTCCCGTCAAGACCGATCATCCTCTCAATGTTGAAAGTAGCAAGGATGGACGCAACCGCGATGAACACCTGAAAGTCCTCAGTCATTTTTTCACAAAAGAATCTATGAATGACTGACGATGTGCTCGGCCCATTTCTGGCCCGGGCAAGCGCTGCTCGCGAAGTCGTGTAAAAACCGACTGCATCGAAGAAATTTTTAAAAATACAGACCGTCTTCCGAATCCAAACGTGTAGTCTTCAGAACGAAGAGATGGGACGCCTTCTTTTGCGCCTCCAGGCAGCCATCTTTCCGGCTTGAATGCGAGCGGATCCGGATAGCATTTGGGGTCCCGAGATATCATCCTATTATCTATTCGTCAGTTTCGTGTTATTCAGAGGAAATGGCCTCAAAGAAAGTACTGACCATATGTTTGGAAACACTGTTGTTCCCGCCGGGATGTGATAACGCATGTACTCATCATCTTCTGTAAGGTAATGTGGGATACCTGACAACAATTCTCACTTGAGTGTTCAAGTTCTGCAGCGTCGATACTGTATCGTATCATTGAAACTGACCAAGCGGTACTATGACCTCCCATCTGTCATTCATCCATCAATAAACCACATCAGATATGAACGATGTTGCTGAACTTACCTGAATAATTCTGTACATATTGCCCGGACGTAAGGAAGCGAGTCGCGGTCGCGAATCTGAGGAAGTCGATCGGAACCGATCACCCTGTCGATTTCCTCCTGTCCACGCTTTTGAACGTCGGGGTTCATGAGCATGGCTAGAAAGAAGTTCATCAATGCCGAGACGCTCTTTCATTGTTACAGTCAGGCTATGTTTTCCTCTTGAGCAGAAAAGGGGATCGACTCACTGTATCAGCCCCAGCTATAAATTTAGGTGTAACTCATTGATAGAATCTCGTATAAATTGAAACAGTAGCCTTGCTCACCCATGAATACCGTAGCAGCAGAATCAATTATATTTTGCTCGTCGAGGACAGACCCGTCTTCGCGAATATTCTCGGATAAGAGGATCGAAGTCATTGACAACTTCGCCGTTCCATCGAGCTGGAACACAAAAGTCAAAGACAAATGGCCAGTCACATTCATAAAACATGTACGTACGAATTGTTTCTTCGCGGTTGCATGAGGTCCCATTCTACTCACCTCAGATAATTGGAGAGCCTCTCTCACTACCTTCTGAAATTTTGCTCTGAGAAGCCATTCCGGCATATATTGCACTGAAATCGGTTTGAACGTGTTTTTTTGTTGATTTACGAGAACAAGTAACTCACGCCAAGGGAAGAAATCCAGAAATGCATAGTCGACACTTGAAGAAGTCGCTGCGGATTTCAAGCAGGCCTCTCCTAACTGAATCAAACTATCGCCCTCATCATTGACTATGAGCGCCAAAATTAGTAAAACATGCGTCAAAATATCGTCTTTGGAGTACCTTCATGTCCATACACATTCGCCAGAATGACCGCTCCAACTAGACTAGGTATGCTCCAAAAATCATATCAATATACTTTGACAAATAGCGGACATGCTTACCGACGCAGTTGTCTTTCGTAGTGACTGGGATCGCGCATCAAGCCATTCAAAAGGATTATTGTTTCCCTCTCTTGTAGTTCGAGGTAGTTCAGAGTCTCTGAAGATTGGAAGAAACGATGCAGGTAGCCACGCTGCTTTCGAAGTTTGTCTCCGAATGGTGTGAGGGACACCAGCCATCCCCACCCTTCCCTAGAAGTGATCGATAAACATCAGCTCAAGTGTACCAGAATGGAGACAAGATACTAACAAGTATGCCATCACGGGAGCAGGTCTTGAGGAATAGATCCTTGACTTTTTGTTCAACAACTCAATGCAGGCCTCGTACGAGTTGATAATGAGCAAAGGTTTCCCCATATTTTCAACGTAAACCAGGTCCCCTCGAAATAAGGTAAGAAAGGAACGGTATAGCACAGATACCTTAAACTCGACACGAACCGAATTCCCTTCCCCATTCCTCCGCCTTCTCCCATAGACGGGTTGTCGGCATCTGGTGAACATTGCCAACGAAAGGTAGCCTCGGGGGACCAGGAGGGAATGGTAGCTTCGAGCTGGACTTTCGATTTCTTGCGTACAAAAATGCAACGAGTGCTGAGACCACAAAATACGAAGCGGACTTGATGGTGAGGAAGTCGATAAGTGCTGGCATAGTTGTGGTAAGGGAGCTCGCCGTTCGTTAAGTGGGGTCACCGGGTCCCTATATAACGCTCCAGCTTGATGCAATCGCTCATTTAAATCTAGACTTCAAAGTTTTCACTATCCGAACAACACACCAAGTAATTCGGATATCTGCGCCATACCGTAAGCATTCAAATGATAGTTCCCTCTGAGGGCGAGACCGCTACCGACACGAATGCTCCAATCATATCAAAGAAATTGTTCTTGGACGCCATGATCATTCGTAATCCATCCATTTACTAAAAGCTTGTGATGACAAAATCGTCAGCAAGAAAGCATCGAGAATAATCAAATATACGAACGCCATGAGCGAATGACTGAGGCCGGTGCTATCTGGGAATGGCTGTGAAGGCACAAAGTGAATGTACTATTATGTAGTTCGGCCAATGTGTGGCTGAAAGTCATCCTTGTTGGCATCGGAGGGCCGAAAATGTGCGAGCGCGGCATGTACATGTGCAAAGATTCCCCGCAAGAATGGATGTAGATCGTTTTTCTCCGAGGCCTGAAAACGGACAGATGCCAGGTACAAGCATCGAATTTGTACGCTGCAACGAGTGATTGGCTCCAGGTAACGGAGAAGCGTAGTCGGTCGGATAATTTGAAAGTAGATTTACGACATTTGACGTGTCTTTCGGGTCAAAGAACTCGACGACCTGGGAGATTCGTGGAGAATACGATTTGCAGGCGTTGAGTTGTAGTCGATTTGGCCTCATGAGTCGCATGGGATACGTAGAAATGGTGAAAATAGAAAGACGCTCCAGGGAGACGCCTGCCCTGCCGTCTCTGCAAGGTCAATTCCACGCCGCTTTGCACGGATATCATACGAGGTACAGTTTGGAGCCAGATCGTCGTCACCAAGACCGGAGGAACTTCTCACAGACCGCGCTTTTCGATGGGTTATATGTTGAATGCCTCCTACAGACCAAGGCTGCGGCCTTCGAGTCTTTCAAGTCTTCTGAGGTACTACTAGTTGTATAGCCATGCGCTTTTCTGGGTGAAAGAAGTCAACTAACAGCGGATGAAAAACGGCACTGGAAACGCTGAAAAGGAGCACTCGGAACACTCACCTTGCCGTTGAATTGTCTGGAATGAGAGGTCAACGATGCGAAAGCTCCCCCAGCCCTCTTTTCCCAATGATACTTTCTGAAGATGAGAAGGATAAAGCTGTTCACGGTTCGTCTTGCGTTCGAGTTCGTTCAAATTTGCAGGTCAGGGTCTAGTTCACACGGATCGCTTCCTCACTTCAAGGGTAAAGTAAAATCCTACGACTCTCGTTAAAAATTCTCCTTACTACTAACACTAGTTATAGTGCCACAATCACAAATCCACGCAGCAAAGAAAAAAAAACGCGATGAATTACGAAAAGATATCACTCCGAGTCTATACACCATCGTACTGGTGGTCATGAAAAGTCGCCTTCGCGGATGCCTCCATCACGATAGAAGGGAGTACGCTTGCCTAACTAACGAAGCAGCTTTATCAGACCTTGGTGTTATCCTACATTGAGACGGCCCCAGTGTCCTGTGTATAAATTTGAGCGAAGTCCCTTCCAGGATAAAATGAGATCGCGTGCACACCTCGTCACTCCTGGAACGAAATCATCGTTCGGAGGTATTTCTTTCCCATCTGGCCCGATGGCTTTCTCGATATTGAAGGCAGCAAGGATAGATGCGGCGGTAAGGAAGAACTGTGATATGATGGATGTAAGTTCGATTTGTAGTCTAATATGTTCCACGTGTGCTTACAATGTGTTCTGCCCAGTTCTGCCCCGAACACACGCTATGATATTGATTTAAATTTAGCACCTATAAAAATTAGAATAAAGTGAACAATGGCGACTGACCGTCTTCCAAAGCCAAAAACGTAGTCCTGTGGCCGAGGCGTTGGGACTGGTTCGCCTGTTGCACCTGGGATCCATCGTTCTGGCTTGAACGAGAGTGGGTCGGAATAACGCTTTGGGTCTCGGGAAATAGCCCTAGGGAAAGACCACAAACTAAATCGACAGAAATTTCCAAATTCAGGGAAGTACAGACCAAACATTGGGTAAAACCATCGTGCCCTTTGGAATGCGATAGCCCTTGTACTCATCTTCCTCGTCGAGACGATGCGGGAGTGCTGGAAGGAACACGTTGACCGTCGGATATGCACTCAAGAAAAATGACATTTACCAAAGGGCAGAACAGGCTCCCATCTTTCCTCATGCGTAAGCGATGTAGGTCCACAAATCTATGAGTAGTGCATTACCTCAGAGTTTCGGTGCAGACTGCCTGAACATATGGGAGGGATCCCCAGTCTGATATGTCTGGCAGACGGTCTGATCCAATTACGGCGTCGATTTCTTCTTGAGCGCGACGTTGTTTGTCCGGGTTCTTAAGCATAGCGAGGATAAACGTCATGGTCGCCGTGACGCTCTGCCGGGATATCAACACTATTCAGTGCCGTTCAGTGTGGAGAGAGACGCACCGTGTCAGAACCAGCTATCAGTTGAAAGTTGAAACGTCAGTGTGTCAACTTCAATAGTGCAGACTGTTCGAGTCTACTATGACTGACCGAGGTACGCCACAGATGCGGCATTTGATATATTCACTTCGTCGTGGACGCTCCCATCTTCGCGCATATTCTCTTCTAGGAGAATAGACGTCATACATTCTTTTCCTGTTCCCTCAATCTAAGATAATACCCATCAGGAGGACGTCGGACTGCAGAGGTAACCAAACGAGACGCACGAATTCCTTCTTTGCCCTTTCATGAGGCTCGATTTTGAACGAAGATGTGAGTGCACGTCCCTCTTTGGCGACCTTCGGAAACGTTACGCCGGGAAACCATGCAGGCAGATGCTTGACTGGGGTGATAATGAGCGTTTCAGAGGATGCGGAAAGAGAACGGGTATCCTCACGCCAAGGGAGGTGATTCAAGAAGAAATAAAGTCGGGCTTGTCCACCTAGCCTCATGACTTTCTCGCCCAATTTAACCATCGGGTCATCGACGGTTTGTACTAAAGAATATGTTAAAAATATATCAAATATTAAGCGATTCAAATACCTTCGTATCCGTACACGTTCCTCAAGATAACCGCACCAGGAAGTCTAGTTGAAAATGATTCATTTATGCGGCAGAACAACGAAGTTCTAACTTACCGCCGAATGTGGCTTGCATAATCACCAGGCGAAGTCAGAAGCCCGTTCAACATTACGCAGACTTCCCTTCCTTGCAGCTCATAATAGTTCAAAGCTTCCGAAGTCTGAAAGAATCGATGTAAATATCCTCGGTGTCTACGCAGTGCATCGCCATATGGTAACGCAGTCGTCGGCCATCCCCAATCCAATCTTGAAAGTAGGTGAGTGAGAAATGGAATCGTGAGTCCGACTACAGCAATGTTGAAACATACAATTCGTTATTCATGACCATGTGCGGCCTCGATGAATAGATCGCAGACCGCTTGGTCAGTAGCTCCACAGCTACCTCGTACGAGTTGATGATGAGCGTCGAATCTCCTGCATTTTCGACATAAATGATATCTCCTGTCGATATCGTCAACGGGAGCACGCACGATCTTTAGACATGGAAGCTCACCGTACTGCTTTCCCCACTCCACTGCTTTCTCCCACAGATGCGACAGCGGCATTTGATGAAGGTTCCCGATGATTGGAAGCCTCGGAGGACCAGGCGGGAGGGGTAAGCTCGACCCATCGCGCTTTCGATTTCTGATATAATGGAGTAGAACAAGTGCTGCGACAGATCCTATTGCATAGTCAGTGGATTTGGTTCGAGTAAGATCCCACATCACCACGACGGATGAGTCTGAGAAGGATCAAAAACAGCAGGTTAGTATAGTTCCATGTAGCTTTTATATCCACCCACCTGCGCGTTCCCTGTGATTGTGCATTCCAATATACGGGCCCCAGAGTCTACATGTACGTTATCTGAACCAAAAGTTGTGAAAGGTCCAACGAAAAGCATGTGCAATGAGGGCGGGTTGGAGCGGCACAATGCAGACAGTCTGCGGTGTGTTATGAATCCAAGGCCTACTATTTGACGATCACCGTGAAGAAACGAAGGGCTGGCGAGAGGTACCTCAGTTACGAAATCGCAAATGTTGAGTTGATGCGTACGTCCCAAACACCGCGCGCTCCTTCTCCTCATTCGCAGCAGCGGGCGCAAGTCTCCACTTCGAAGTATTTTCGTCGCAAAAGTTTCTCGAACGTAAGTCGGACTAGGTGAACGAGGTTAGAGAGGCAGAACGAATCATGAAGCGCTAAGAGGGTCGATTTTAATTCTGGGAGTTCTGGGGTAAGACGTGAAAATAGACTCACTAGAACAATATGGACTACAATCACCGACATCCATGGTGATTCAACAATGAGGACCAATAAGAGCAAGCAACCAAGACTCTCCACAGATTCTGAAAACGATTTTGCAGAGACGCTTGGGTTTGAGATCTTGCCCTCTGCAAGAGCGGTTGAGGGGCCTCGCCAGCGGGAAATGTTTTTTGCAACGTCCAACACGACGCGTGAGTCATCGAATAGTTTGAATGTGACCCTAAGACGGCCTGAGCTCAATATCTCCTAGGTCATGAAATGCAAGGAGGTGACGATTGAGAAGACCGTGACTGAGCAGCCACATAACTTGAAGAACCCCAACGTCGACGAGACCAAGAACTGCCAGTGGTGACTGAGTGGTCTGAGGTAAACGTGTGCCGCTGTCGGCGTGATGCCGCATCAAACTGATCAAAGTTAGTGGCATCACTGCCATCAGTACTAGTCATTGAACGCGTCTCCGTCGTCCTCGTCCACTAAACTCGTCGTTCTTCGTCCCCGGCGCGTCTGTGGTCGTCAAAGGGCCGAAGGACAGCGTTTATTGCGATATAAAACCGACATTCAATCCCAAGAGATGCGAGAATCAGACATAAGACAATCCTGAAGGAGCTCAAATTCACTGTCGCAGATTGGACGCGAAACGTCCAAAGGATTGGGATTCAGAGCCAAGGTGAGCTATAAACTATTAATTTATCCATGCTGCTCTGCTCAGATGTTAGGTACAGATGTCATTAGGAAGCGACGATAAGTCGCTACGAGCTGTTTCCGGCCTTGCGTGAACCCGAGCCTTGCCAGTGCTTCTTGCAACATGGATGGGAATATCTCATTTTTTTTCGCATCTATTGGAGCTGAAGTCGACTGCATCGAATTAGCTGGCGCCCGTGTGACTACGCTTCTCTCACCTATGGCGTAGAATGCTCAATGAACTCGAGGCACTCGTCCAGTCGCCGTCACCACCAGTGATCCATGATGTCCGATTTCACATCTCTCCTAGCTAGACTGTCCTGCATCGTCTTTCCTTTGGTCCTCTTTCGCTTTCTTCGAGGTCGACACAGATCTTCTAACGCACTTCCGCGCCCGCCCGGGCCCAAAGGTATCCCTATCCTTGGAAATCTCCTTCAGCTACCACCGAGTCGTTTGTGGGAGAAGGCTGTTGAGTGGGGGAAAGAACATGGTGCGTTTTGAGTCATTTGCGTGTCCATCGCTTCGTGGGATAAACCCTTATCTTCAGGCGACATCATATACCTAGAGAATGTCGGAAAGCCGATGCTCATTCTCAACTCGTACGATGACGCGAAAGAGCTTCTCGCGAATCGTTCGGCGATATACTCATCCAGGCCCCATTTGACAATGGCAGTTGATCTGTGAGTTCTTTACGGTTTCGTTTATGCAACAGGGAGTAAAATCTGCTTTGAATAGCGAAAAATGGGATTGGTTTACGACTTTCGTCCCTTACGGGGACTTGTTCCGAAAACATCGAGCGTATCAGAATCGTTTCATCAACTCCCTTGAAACTCTCAACGTTGCGAACGTGCAATTGAGTGAAACGCATGCAATGCTGAAGGGGTTTCTGGACAATCCGGGAGACTATGCGAGTTATGTCAACAGGTAACATAGGGCACTCCTTTGGTTGACAGTTCCACTGAACTTCCTTGCTTAGACTTCCGGGCGCGGTAATAATGATGAATCTGTATGGTCACCGAGGTACATCGTTGCCCAGAGAATAATGATGGATTATAATAATTTCAAACTCCCATTCTTTTTCTCTCTAGTCGAACGAGACCGCGACGATCCCTTCGTTAAATTAGGAATTACTGCCGTTCGATACGCAGGCGATTCCGAAGGATACTTCTTCCTGGAATTTTTACCGTGGTGTGAGTGATGTTTCCTTCCACGTCAAATTCAAATGGATTAACTCACATTCGTCATAGTGAAGTACATCCCAGAATGGTTCCCGTTTGTGGAGTTTCATCGTGTGGCTAAGGAAGCAAGACAGATATCTCACGCGCTGCGCTACGAGCTATATGAAATTATCAAGAAGAAAATAGTATGGATGCCATTTCTTCTCAGATTGCTGACTGATTATCTCGTCACAGGCTAAAGGTTCCGCAAAGGAATCGATGACATCCCTTTACCTTGCTGAAAACACGCGTGAAGATGGATCCGTGGAAGATGAGGCGGATTTTTGTGCATCGATTGCAATGCTACTCATTGGTGAGTTCTCAGATATGTCAAATCTATCTCTGTTGCGTTGACGCCCTTTGACAGGCGCGGTAGACACGGTATGAGTTTGCTGTTTGTTCTCGTATCGAGATCTAACCTTGATACGTCCTTCAGAGCGTTACTGCAACCATGACGTTCGTCTTGGGAATGCTCAAGAACCCCGAGGCACAGAAGCGAGCGCAATCGGAAATTGATCGTGTCACAGGTGGTGACCGCCTTCCGACCTTTGAAGATGCTGAGAATCTTCCGTTTGTAAACGCAATTTGCGAGGAAGCTTTACGGTATGCTAGAGGTTTTTGTGCTCGACTCTTTGCTGAATGTCAAAACAGATACGCTGGCATCACGCCGTTTAGAAAGTCATCTCTCGAATAAGCGTGTGAGATCGTCTGCTTATCTCGTCCTTTTAATGCAGCGCCAGCCCATCTCTCAACCGAGGACGATGTATACAAGGGCTATCATATCCCGGCTGGGACCATGGTGCTTGCTAATACATGGTTCGTTGATATCTTCGAAACTTTCTTACCTTTGCTTCAATGATTGTCAATCTACGTAGGGCAGTAGCGTTCGACGCTGACCGATACGTAGACCCCTTCGCATTCAGGCCAGATAGGTGGTTATCCGAGAAAGAGATGCAAAAAGCGCAAGGCGTTCGTGCGAGGGATTATGCATTCGGATATGGACGGAGGTGAGATTTCGACGCTCATATGGCTTTTCCGAGTACGAATGTCTAATATTGTACAGAATCTGTCCCGGACAACCATGGGCGGAGCAGCTGGTGCGTGTCTCGTTCAATATGTAGCCGTTAACGTATTGATAATATATTTCAGATCTTCATCGCTATCGCTTCAATCTTAGCTGCCTTTAATATCGAAGCGGCTGTAGACGAGAATGGGAAGCCGATCCCGCCAAACGAGGATTATCATCCTAGCTTTGTGAGGTGCGTAGAGGCTTTGGGTCGATCTAAAAGTAATTGTGACGCACCTTTGTAGGTCTCTCGGTCCGTCGAAATGCAAGATTACACCGAGGTCACAGAAGATGGTGTCTCTCATCGAGGGAGCTGCAGAGGCCATTTGACGATCAGTGTACTTGGAATTGAGCGTGAGATACAATCTCAAACTTATATCATAAGCGTACGATATGCAAGAGAATGACGGTAAATGTAAAATCACTCTGAAGCGGTCTCCTTTGGCATTGTCATGAAGTACTTCCCGTCAAAGCCTGAGATAGTGAGTCGCTGCTTCGATTCTTGCTCGCGTCAACCATCTACTCCTCGCATGAAATAGTGAGTGAGCCATTGATAATTTCTACTTCTCTATCAGTGTTGAATTTAGATGCATATTTACCGCAGGATCCAAGGCGAAAAGAAAAGAATTCTGGACCCACAACAACTTGTGCAAGGGGATACTCTAGGTGCTCGACACCCAGTGCGGGCGCCTGTAAGGGGCCAAAAACATAAATCGATCTTTTTGTCGAAATACTATCTTTTATTTGGCAGGTAAGTTATGCAAGAGCTCATTATTCCTGCCTATTCATAATACGGTAGGTTGACGTGACAAAGAAAAAGTGAAACAGTCAACTTCAAAGCCAGCATGCGTTTGCGGTAATCGTTCTCTAAGCAAGCAATTCGCCCACGACTTCACATCATGGAGCCAAGCTGGTTGCCGGCAAATGCGTAGTTCTGATCGTCGAACGAATACTGGCCCTCTGATGGCCACATTGTCTATGAGCGTTCAGTGATTCGGCGGACTAATTAATACAGAAACCAAAGCTCACTTGTCCGATACTAGGGCCCGGTGAATTACCAAGCATTTGCTGATAATTGCTTTCCGGGTAATGGAAGCTTTGAGACTGGGTCTCTTCGTTTACGCGGTGCGTTGTGTATTTATGCAGGTTTGGGCTCACACCGACGGAATGCATGTCTCCGTCCATGACCTGTTTACGTTGGACGTCATCAACGTCAAGGTATGCCTTATATATATTGATATTTCTCCTCGAAATTATTGAAAGGTAGAAAAGTGCTCACTGGTTTCACTTTTGCGGGTACGGACCCGAAGAGGTTGAAGTTAAACTCGGGAAACGGGAGGGTCGTTGTATGCATCTGCATTGCAGACGCGCGTGAATGTTTATGCTTGACTAAAGGAAGCGCACTTACATCGTTACACCATTGCCCACTCGATCTAAAGAAAAGCGCACTTTGCTGCACATTTGGGAGCGCCTGCGGCATCGGATCGGCCTGAGAGCTGCCTCTCACGTTGTCTATGCTAGTGTTTGAGAAGGACGGCGCGTGTAGAGATATCTTTGACGCGGGTGGGGGAACAAAATTGTTGGCCATGGCACTGGTCCGAGTCTGATACTTTGTTTTTTAGAGATTTCAGAGGAGGTGATGATATTGAACATATATCCGTACCTGAGAAGTGCTGATTTGAGCGTTCAACGACACGTTCATCTTGTTTTGTGAGTGAGCCCTTGAAGGCTTCGTCGGGCAACATGCACGGGCTTTCTCTACACTTGACTTGCATGCATTACAAGGATATTTCCCGTCACACTGGGGCGCATGTGAGTACACTGGGAAACAAGTTCGGCCACAGTTATGGAAGGGATGTGAAGGAAGTTGTGGAGCAAAGTTCAATGAGCCAAGGAGCAGCATCACTGCACCTTTATGTGTTGTCCTCGACAAGATAAACAAGGAGATTTGTTTTTCTTCATTTTATTGAGAGAGCCAGGTGCCAATTTATGGGAGCAGGTACCCGTACCAGTGCTAGTCATAAGTTTCAGCTTTAAGTTGGTCTTGGATGATGTCATTTTGTCAGCGATAGGTTGGCTTTCACGGGACTCGGAGAAGCTCGCTTGAGTGAGATCAATGAGATTGTGTTGTCTGCATATTCTCAACTGTCATGGCTTTTATAGCTTGAGATATGGTGCGCCCAACAGGTGTGAGTGAAGTTGATCATTCTGCGGATAATGCGACACGTTCCTGAGTCGAACGGCGAATCCCTCACTGGATTTTTCGTTGTGCACAGCCTTGGATATTGCACAGCCTTGGATATTTGCACAGCCTTGGATATTGCACAGCTTTGGATTTCGCACAGCCTTGGATATTGCACAGCCTTGGATTTCGCACAGCCTTGGATTTCGCGTGCTTGGCCTTGGATTTCCGCGTTCCCCCACCGCTATCACCAACTTGTTGACTAGCCGCGAATGGGTCGGTATAGGTACGAGAGCCCTAAGTAGTAGATACTTTGTAACGGAAAATCCGAGAAGCGAGCTTCTCACTGAGAGCGGTTCAAGTTTACAACTTGAAATCATCAGTTACATGTAGTGTAGGCGAATCCCACTCTAGTAACATCACTTTAGAGCACCTGAGGTCTGCAAGAACTAGTCATACATCTGGAAGTATCCAGAGCATGGTGAACCCTCCTCTGATCGGCCGATAACCACGAATCTCAAAAAACACGGTGCGTGGTTCAGGTTTGCCCTGTTCAGTTGAGGAGTTTTGAACTTGAGAAAGAAATTATTCGCCTTATTTGAATTTTTTTAAATTATTCGTTTATTTAATGAACTTAAGAACCAGCTTCTGAACCAAATTGTGTGTTCAGTTCGCCGTTCTGGCTTTGGTCAAACGGAACATCGACACCAAGTTGTCCTTGGAAAAGTAGGTCAGCACGATGAGCTCCCGGTTTCCAAAACGCCCACATATAGAGGAATATGGGGTACTCCTCGATGCTGCAACAGCGATAGCTTATTCTGCTGCCGGGAAATATCTCATACCTTGCGCAGAACTCCGGATACGAATCTGCGCAATCAGGGAGGTCGCACCGTTCAGAACGCACCAACAGTCAATACTTTGTTTAGATCTGCCCTTGACAATACCCTACATCCAGCCACTTCTCCCATGTCAAAGAATTCTATGTACTCACTCTTATATTATGAAGGATACTCAACGGCATCGCAATCACCGGCTGGTCCGAGTCACCTGAATTATCTATTGGCCAAGGAATGTGACTGCGAAGACCACATAGGACTAACTCAACCCTGCCTCATCAGTTCGGATTCCGGAACAGAAGTGGAAGCAAAAGAATAATACCCACGTCGGGAAATACTGGCAATGAAATCAAACGAAGCGAATTCGTTCTTTCGAACTCGCTGATACGCAACCCAAAGTAAACCATGTGTCGCCGAGAGAACTGCGATTTCTACACCGCTCGCCGGAGCCCCCAACCCGATAGGTTGCGAACTGTCTTCCATAGAGCGATCGTGTTATTCGTACCTTCATTTCCGTCATCGCTGTTCCCATGGACAGGGTGTTCGCCTGGACTTAGGTGTAGTATTGTTAAGGCGAGGCGAGGTTGCTTGCTGCATCGTGTAAGTGGTGCGTCGGTTCTCGCTCCGTCAGTCAACCAGTGTCTCCTCTTCATCAATTTCTCGAGTACAAACTTTCACCGGGATATTTGGCAGTATATCAGCGAACAAAATACCCCGCCGTGCGTCCGCCGAGTTCTCGAAACACTACTTGCGCTTGCAGCGCGAGTTAAAAGTCGAAACCGCTTTCGTCGGTGTCTCCAGCTCCATGACGTACGCTCAAACTCGATCCGGGAAAATAAATCGAACGATCGTGGCTAGGGAGCGGTAGTGAAGCAACGTGCCGTATCTTTGATCGCAAACACGCTCATGCCTCCATCTTCCATCTTCGTACCACTGTGGAACATCATGATCAGAAACTTTCGGAAACGTCTGTTACTCTATTCGATTCTTTACTGTTAGTACATGCTAGAACTCACAAAGATCCATCTTTTGGATTTCACACCAAATTTGCATCGGCGAGGGAGCAGTGTTAAATCCATTTCATCCAAATGCGCGGAGACGAAATTGGCGACGACCCAAACTGAGACTCTTCGTCCCCTCACTTCGCCCTGAGCACAGATCGTTCTTTGCGGTAGCTGTATCGAGAACATTCAGCGCGGGAAGACGATCGTGCTTACAGAACTTGCGAAAGCGTCGCTGCCTCCACGTCGATCCCGGCGAAGGCCAATCGTGCGCCGCCGGCGCGTGTTGATTTCGTCGTCCTCGAGTGTTATGCTCAGGCTAGCGTTTTCAACCCGAAGCTTAAGACTTGCAGATCGCTTGCTTGAAGAATCGACTGATATTGAAGTAAATGTCGTATATCAGTTTCGAGGCGCATGGTTGAGCAGTTTGTGGAAGGATGTTCAACCCATTGGCGAAGTCGAGATCGGGGATAGCCGGTGTCTTCTTCGCACGCTCTCGGAAGCTCCCGAGTATCGGCCTTGCTGTCATTCTCGTCAACCAAAACCGCAACGATCATGAAGTGTCTAATTGTGAACGAAAGAACTCTTTACCTCTAGGACGATACACAATCCAAAGAAGGGGTGCGCTAGACGAATGGTGGCTACGAAGTCTGTCAAGATCAAATCATCAACGCGGAATTTGACTCAGACAAACTTTCAACTTGAGGTTCGTGCGTGGTCGTGATCAGCTTCAGATTCATGTTCAAGTCGAGCCTATCCTAAAGCATCGTAGCGGATGCATCGATGTTTCTCAAGTCAAGGTGAGTTCTGCGTCATTCCTGTTGAGATGCATGGTTATAATGACGTTCAAGCTATGTGCTCAGCCTGCTGTGGTTGAGGACGCCCGAGAACTGGCGAGCATCCAGTGTGTATATGTTTCGTTCATGATGCAGCCGCGACTTTTCTAAACAAGCTGCATTAGATTCCCAATATCATTGCTCCAATCCCGGATTTGTTGAGAGTCAAAGACACCATCGACGAGGATGACGGAGTGAGATTGCGGTTCAAGCTTTCGTATGTGCATGAGGGTTCTCAGCAGATTGCTCCCATCAACTTTTTGACACATATTTGCAGAGCTTCTGGGTGTATCAGATTTCAAATGACCTTCGATTCTACTGAAGGTCATAAGAGTGCCGCGGCAGCGATCTGATAATCAGTGACTTAAAAGGTGCCCCATACATGTACCAGAGCTCTCCGTGATTCCGTCCGTCCATCGCCAAGTCAACATCTCGGGTCTTGTTCAAAAGAAGCGCTATCGCTATCCATGTCATTTTCGGCGCCTCGCTTTCCCCGTCGTCTCTTCTTCGAGGGCATGTGGTCGCAGGAACCTATAGAACTTGCGGAAGGCATCAGTGCCACAGGCGCAGGGCGTGCTTCGCAATTCTGAAGTAGCATGGGAGTATCTTTCCCGAGTACGGTCTCGCAAGGAGTTGCAGACCTATAAAGAGGGACGGGGGACGGTCCAGCGCGATCGCAACGTCGATTCTGCTAACTTCAAGCTCAAGTTAGATCTCTCGGGAAAATGTTGGAAAATGGATCTTTATTCGTCAACGCTCTCGTTCTTGCTGTACCAATTATTGGCGTCTACTTGCTGCGAAGGCGCTCCTTTCACAAGGGACTTCCCCACCCTCCGGGTCCGAAAGGCCTTCCTATCATCGGGAACGTCCATCAAATGCCATCCTCGCATCTATGGGAGAAAGCTGTCGAATGGGGGAAGGAATATGGTGAGTTTACTCGTATTCAAGGCGAAATATTCACGCCGACTCATTTGATAACGAATAGGCGATCTTATCTATCTAGAAAACGTCGGAAAACCGATGCTGATCGTAAACTCTTATGAGGATTCAGTGGAGCTTCTCTCGAACCGGTCGTTTATCTATTCATCTAGACCTCACAGTGTGATGGCCGTTGATTTGTAAGTTGCTTCTACCTGTGTGCTCAGAAACTGAAAGCTAATGATACATCTTAGAGAAGACTGGGGCTGGCTAACGACATTCCTGCCATATGGCGAGACGCTTCGCAAACATCGAGCTTTTATGCATCGGTTTATCGGCTCAACGGACGGCGCACTTGATTTTCGGGACGCTCAAGAGGATGGTGTACACGCGATGCTGAAGGCTATCTTGGAACATCCGGACGATTACGGGAAATATGTTAATCGGTATGTCAAGAATCGGCATCATGACTTCGCTTTATCAAGCTGAAGGTTGTTAGACTTCCAGGCGCAGTCATCATGAAGAACATCTACGCACATCAAAGTGAGTAAGCAAAGACTCATGATAGGATTTTTCTCTCATGATGCCTGTACTAGTCGAAGACGACGATCGATATCTGGACATTGGAAGGGCTGGCGTTAGGTTTGTTGGTGATTCAGAGCACCAATTCTTCCTCGACTTCTTCCCGTGGTGTAAGCGTATTTCTATTGCTTGATATTACGCTTACACTGAAGCTACACTAGTGAAGTATATACCTGAATGGTTCCCGTGGGTTGAGTTTCCCCATATTGCTAAAGAAGCCAGGAAGGCATCTTACGCTTCTCGGTATGAGTTATATGAGATCACAAAGAAACGAATCGTACGTGTCGGCGACCACTGTATCCAGTATACATATCGACTAGCGTTACCAGGCACAA
Organism: Schizopora paradoxa; assembly: GCA_001020605.1. Classification (NCBI taxonomy): domain Eukaryota; kingdom Fungi; phylum Basidiomycota; class Agaricomycetes; order Hymenochaetales; family Schizoporaceae; genus Schizopora; species Schizopora paradoxa. The sequence continues at coordinate 26,186 of KQ085959.1, forward strand.
GGGACTGCGGCTGAGAGCATGACGTCCGTTTTCCTCGCAGAAAACACGAATAGTGACGGAACGATCACCGATGAAGAAGAGTTTTGTGAAGCTGCAGCGACTTTGTTTCTCGGTAAATAGCCCGAGCGTCCTGATCTCCAGTGCTCACGCTCACGACTCTCCTTAGGCGGCGTCGATACTGTCAGTCAATCATTATGGCGTACTAACATTCACTGATCCCTTCGCTGGTCGATTTCAGAGCACGACGGCAATCATGACTTTTATAATGCAAATGCTCAAGAATCCAGAGGTGCAGAAGCGTGCGCAATCGGAGATCGACCGAGTTGTTGGGAAAGACCAGTTTCCATCATTCAGCGATATGGAGGACCTGCCGTACATCAATGCGCTCTGCACTGAGGTTCTTAGGTAATTCCCATTCACTCTATTTTACTTCACTTGTTTGACGAAAGTATTAGACACGCTTGCATCATAACACTCAGTACGTGGTGGCGCATTGAAGAAGCTCCGTATTCGAGACTAATGTCGTACTTAGATACCCCGCACTTCACGACCGCGGACGACGTATACAAAGGTTACCACATTCCTGCAGGCACCTCCGTGCTGGCGAACGTTTGGTACGACATATTCTGAACCTTTGTTTCGTCGACTGCGACTCTGAATTATCGCAGGGCGATGGCACATGACGCTCGAAACTTCCCAGACCCTACGGTGTTTAAGCCAGAACGATGGCTACCATCTTCGAAAGGAACCGAGCTTCAGGGACTCCAGCCAACGGACTTCTGGTTTGGGTTTGGGAGACGGTAAGAGATGAACTTCAACGAGATTGTTTGGCCATTGCGACTCAAGAGGCACTCTAGGGTTTGTCCTGGTCAAGTTTGGGCGGAGCAACTGGTGCGTTATAGCTCTACTTTTACGACGAATCTCCTATTGATTAGATTTTTCAGCTATTTATAACTATTGCTTCTCTGCTGGCTGCATTCAACTTCGAAAAGGAGGTCGGGGCGGATGGAAAACCAGTTGAGCCGAATGATAATTATCATCCAAGCTTTATACGGTACGCACTATGGCAACATCGCGTCGCGAATATCTCAGAACTTACGCAACTGTTGCCCTTATTTGTGTAGAGCGCTGGGCCCGTCGGAGTGCAAGATATCACCTCGATCCGGGAAGATTGAGGCGCTTATCAGAAGTTTTGTGGAAGAGAAGGGCATGTGATCTGAGCCCAGATACCGTCGTGGAGTAAAGCGGTCGATCTTGCGCCCATGTCGGTGCGAACGAGCGAATGTTCAATTTTCTGAATGCCACAAACTCATTTGGCCCAATTTCGTGGAGAACGTTCACTTCGCGACACGGATGACAGCACTTCGTGCGTAAATTGGTTTTGCAACATTGTGAAGTTAACATCATCTACCATCCCCTCTGGATTTGAATTCCGGTACGCTCAGTATCGATGCGCTTGAATATAGATGCACACAGTGCCCAGTGCTAAAATCTAGGTATTCTAGGAGACTCATTCGTCATCTCGTATGGGCTCGATGGAACAGCGTTCCGGAAATCTTAGTTGAGGTTCCGGGAGATGCGGGATGGGGACAAGGCGATAGCTCGGAAGATTGACGTGAATGACGGAGTTTTTTTTTAATCCACTCATCTTGATATGGATTTCAAAGTTCGACGCAACATTTTCAAGACAATGACCGTTGAATGCTCGGCGGCCATTGTCTTGAAAATATTACGGCAACCTAAGGAACTAGGTGATTGTTCTCACAACGATTACTGAATCGTTGGGCAACGTGAGTGCTACGGTGACTTGAATGATTCCATTTGAAGTCAAGCTCTACGCCGCTCTCCTCATAAAAGTGCGCTCCAATTTGTACTATAGGAGTGACCACCCCCTCTTATCTGCTCAAGAAAAAGGAAGAAAGTCAAGCAATTGGCCTCAATCATGAAGTCCTTTCCGACGTCGACGTGGATCAACGTTTCTTTTTTACTCTTGTTCCTTCTTATTCTCGTATGGCGTCGTCGTTGTGAACCCCGTCGTCCTCCCGGACCTAGACGATTGCCGTTCCTTGGAAATTTGCTCCAGATACCTCAGTCCAAGCTTTGGGAGAAGGCTCTTGACTGGCAAAGAGAGTATGGTGCGTGAAATCTCCCTTGCCAGCATTTGTTTTGTCTTTTGTTTTGATCGCGGTATATAGGAGACTTGATCTACTTGGAGAACCTTGGGAAACCTCTGCTTATCGTCAACTCATATGAGACTGCAGTAGAACTTCTAGGGAAAAGATCAGCTATATACTCATCAAGACCACCCTCTGTCATGGCCGACCTGTGAGTTGTAAAGATTGTCATCCTGGTTTTGACAATCTGATAGCCTGCAATTGCAGCGAAGGCTGGAACTGGCTTCCGTCGGCAGCTCCGTACGGAAACTATTTGCGCAGAGCCCGAGCTCACCAGCATCGATTCTTCAATTCACCGGAGACATTGAACTTTCTCGACTCCCAGACAAGTGAAGCGCGTCGAACGGTCAAGAATATACTGAATCATCCGAACGATTACGAGGAGCTTATAAGCCGGTATGCCAGCAATAACACTGAAGACTGTGTCTTAAGTCCTTCAATAGAATGTCAGGTGCATTGATCATGAAGAATGTTTATGGGCATCGTAGTAAGTATGAGAAAGAACTAATTCCTACACTGGGCTAATTGAGTGGCAGTCAGCTCCGAAGACCGATACGTTAACTTGGGCGTCTCCGCCGTAAAGTACATCGCCGATACCGATCAATACTTTTTGATCGAGAGCTTCCCGTTCTGTAAGAAATGGCGTACGATCTCTATCAATATGGGATTTGACCTCACAATCACTTAGTGCGAAATATTTTGGAATGGTTTCCGTGGACCAACCTTCGACAGATGACCAAAGATGCAAGAAAGGTGTTCGACGCTTTGCGCACTGAGCAGCACGACATGCTGAAAAAACAAGTCGTATGTTATATCATAACTTGAAATCGAATTTTAGGTCTGATCCTCGACTCGAAGGCGGAGGGTACAGCGAAAGATTGTATGATGACGACCCTTATAGAAGAAAACACCCGTGAAGACGGAGTCATTCATGAAGAGGAGGAAATCCGTGGCGCAGCGGTGACAGTATTCCTCGGTACATTCACAGAATTCAAACCGTCTCACAGCTCGTCTGATATTGAAGTTATATCGCGTCTACAGGTGGAGTTCATACTGTGCGTCCATTCCCATGATTTGTCACGACCACAATGTTAAGTATTCAATTCCAGACAACAACTGCAATTATGACGTTTGTCCTCGGCATGCTCAAGAATCCTGAAGCGCATAGGCTCGGACAGTTGGAAATCGATCGCGTAGTCGGGCCTGACCGCTTGCCGTCGTTTGACGACAAGGACCATTTGCCATACATCCAGGCAATATGCGAAGAGGCCTTGAGGTTAGTCGCAGTTTACATGATTCAGAGATTCAGTCAAATTCTCAAGTATCATTCAGATACGGAAGTGTCGCACCACTCGGTAATTGCAATTCAATGAATACCTTGGATTACGTCGATTGCATGCTTAGTGAACGCAGGGTTCCCCCATTATACCACGGAGGACGATGTGTACCGAGGCTTCGGTATTCCAGCAGGTACTTCGGTGTTGCCTAACCAATGGTATGCTTTTTTCCTGTCATTGAAATAGCAATCTTTTGATGAATCACCTTGAAGGGCGATGTCCTACGATCCGGAGATACACAAGGAACCTCTGTCGTTCGAGCCGGAACGTTGGCTTCCAACAAGGGATGGAAGGAAGTCAGACAACCCCCTACCTCATAATTATCAATTTGGGTTCGGTCGCAGGTAAGTTATGCATTTCAGTTTTTGAATCCGACAACTCACCGGCTACCTGAGAACAGAGCATGCGTTGGGCAAAAATGGGCAGAGAACTTGGTGAGTAAATCAATTCCGATAGCTCTGTGATATGTAATTCACTCATCTATTCCTCTGATGACAGCTTTTCATCACCGTCGCCACTATTTTGTCAACGTGTGATATTGAGAAGGCGATAGGCAAGGACGGCGAGCCGATCGAGCCCAACGACGTATATGATACAGGATTTGTGAGGTGTGTATGGAATTTAGTGCTCCATTATTTTGGCTAAACTACTTGAACCTTTCCTTCGTTGTTGCAGGTCGTTAGGGCCCTCACAGTGTAAGATAACGTCGAGGTCGCTAAAGGCAGAGTCCTTGCTTGAAGCCTCTGCACTCTTTGACTTTGACGCAAAAGGAGAATTCGTCACTGAAGCATGAGAATACAAGTTTCGCGCGAAATCCAAGGCAGATAGTTAGTCTGTGTAATTTTTCTCCAATAAACTCGAGTTGGATTGGATTTGCGAAGGTGGTCAGAATTCCCGGAACTGTCACTTTGGGCGCTCGGGAATAGCCGACGGCTAAAGGCGGAGACTTCTGAGTTTTAAGTCGCATCTGCACGCAACATCCATTGATTCGCTCGCAAACGTCGAATGGCACTTCGTCGACACCGTCTGCGATTCTTTTATCATGCTTGCCTACTCCGATCCCACACCACGTAGTGAAATCGCTCATGTCTGCGTATGATCTACTTGAACATTCCTCATCACAGGCAAATTTCCCGATCGAACGTCGACCAACTTGAAGTCTTCAAAATTTGCTCAAGCCCAAGCCTGTGATCGTGAGGCTCTGGCTCTCGATTTCTATTTGATGTGAAAAAAAAGGTCGGTCCGCTTTCTGGCGCTGACGTATATGACCATGACTGAGCGAAGTCCTGATATTTCCAGGTTCTGGCCTCTTACGGGCAGGGGATGACGCGAGACTTGCCTCAGCCTGATTATATCCCTTGGCCAAATTCTCGGGAGAATTGAGGATCGACGTACGCACGGAGACTCCAATTACATTGGCACATGGCCGAGGATCTGAACTTCAATTTGAATCTGCGCTTCAAATGACCCCAACTCGCCTCAAGAATGCTACGGCATGTCAGCGGTGAGGAATCTATTCTCACAATTGGTCGGAGTATTAGACCATCTGAACACCCTGCAGCGAATGTTACGGCAATGATTCCATTTCTAGTCGACGGCGACCTCGTTCATGCGTTCAACCTGCGTCGAACCACGACGAGTGTCGCCCACCATGCAACATCGCAGCTTGACGCGACTCGAGAACCTCAATAATGTCGTTTTTCAACTCTGATACGATGTGGATGGACGTTTTTAGGATTGTCGTGCCCGCTTTACTCCTTTTCATCTGGCGTCGCCACGAACCTCGTCGCCCCCCTGGACCTCAACGGTATCCGCTTCTTGGTAGCTTGCTTCAAATGCCTTCGTCGAATCTTTGGGAGAGAGCTCTTGAATGGCGGAAAGAATACGGTGCGTCAAATATGACCTTGAGAACGTCTCGAATCTCAGTTCTAATTGCAATGTGCAGGCGATTTGGTCTATCTGGAGAACCTCGGAAAACCGATGCTCATCATCAATTCGTACGAAGTTGCGCTTGAGCTCCTCGGTAACAGATCAGCCAAGTACTCATCACGGCCCCACCTTGTGATGGCTTCGGATCTGTAAGTCTACACCCGTTGTAGTCAGACTACGCCATTTCTCGTAATAACTCAAGTCTGTTCACAGTGAGGGTTGGGACTGGATTTTGCTGACAGCACCGTACGGAGAGCGTCTTCGTAAGGGCAGGTCATTCCAACATCGATTCTTCAATTCGCGGGAGACGTCGAATTTCCTCGGGGCTCAATTGAGTGAAGCTCGCCGGGCGGTCAAAAATATTCTGGACAAACCAGACGACTACGAGGAAGAGATTAGTCGGTATGTCCGATAAAAGTATTAGAATTGTCCTTAACATATTTTATAGCCTTTTAGGCGGTTTAGTTATGATGAATGTCTACGGTCATCGTAGTAAGCATTCCTCTGAGCTATTAGTCTCGCCAAATTGACGATAAATCACCAACTACTGCAGAAGACCGATTGATTAATCTGGGCGTCTCTGCAGTGAAACTCATTGCAGAGACCGAGCAATACTTCTTGCCTGAATTCTTCCCGTCGTGTGAGTGGGGTCTCTTGCTTTTGTTGCCGCGCCAAAGTTGAGGAAGTCAACTCTGGGTCTTCGTAGTGAAGTATCTCCCGGAGTGGTTCCCGGGGACGAAATTCCACCAGGCGGCGAAGGACGCAAGAAAGGTATCGCAAGCGCTGCACCACGAAGCGCACGACATGACGAAGAAACACGTTGTACGTGGTCTCGGGCTCGTTCGCATTTCGCCACTGAGAGATTTTAACCATACTTTCGGTTTCCAGCAAGAAGGATCTGCGAAGGAGTGCATGTCCGCCATTCTCCTTGCTGAGAATACCCGTGAGGATGGTTCTGTTCTCGAAGAAGACGAGATCCGAGCGGCGGCGGCAACACTGTTCATCGGTAGGCTCCATTTTTGCGCGTGTGCGGAAAACTGCTGATCTCAGACCCACCTCAATTCCGCTATGACAGGCGGAGTTCATACCGTATGTTCTTCGATCTTTCAACACGCCCTCTGATAGATGCTTACCATCTGACCAGACGTCAACGGCGATCATGACGTTCATCCTCGGATTGCTCAAGAACCCTGAAGCGCAAAGACTCGGACAGGCGGAGATCGACCGGGTTGTTGGCGTCGATCGTTTGCCAACATTTGACGACAAGGATAATTTACCGTACGTTAAGGCGATGTGCGAAGAGGCATTGAGGTCAGTATTAGTTTCTGTTCCTGATTTTCATCTATTCCTGAAGTATTGTAGATACGGAAGTGTTGCACCACTCGGTATGCGCCATCCGTCAACTTCAACCGAAATGATTCTTCACTTTTAAATGCAGGGTTTCCCCACTTTTCGACTGAGGACGATGTGTACCAAGGCTATCATATTCCAGCTGGAACTACAGTCCTAGCGAATCAGTGGTACAGTGTTTTCTTTTTCTCGCCGCGATGGTACTGTGAACACGGCAAACGTAGGGCTATGTCTTACAACCCGGAAGTGCACGAGGATCCTTTGACGTTCAGACCAGAGCGTTGGCTCTGCCAGGAGGATGGCAAAGAAACTGACGTAATCTTGCCTCACAATTATTCCTTTGGGTTTGGTCGAAGGTGAATATATTCATTTGGACTGAAGAGAAATCACCCACGCAAAACTGCAGAGCCTGCGTAGGACAGAAATGGGCAGAGCACTTGGTGAGAGTGTATATTACGTACAGTCCAATGAGGAAACCCATTCTTAAATCTTTACAGCTCTTCATCACGGCCGCTACGATCCTCGCGACATGCAATATCGAGAAAGCGATCGGCAAGGATGGCAACCCGATCGAACCCAATGACCAGTATGAGTCGGGCTTCGCGAGGTGCGTATTTGTGGAGCTCGTCGCGTAAGGTTCACTAAGGAATTATAGATCACTAGGAGCTTCGAAATGCAAAATCACTCCGAGGTCGCAGAAGGTAGCGTCTTTACTCGAGGCCTCTGTATTTGCGGATTTTGGTGCAAAAGACGAACTTGAGGCTTGTTAGATAGGTCAATGAGATGTTTCGCTAAACAAGAGATGTCTTCAACGGCCGGCGGTGTATTAGAATGCATATGTGTGGAATTACCCTGTGTGCATTCATTGAATTTCGTGAGTCTCCTTTGTGAACCATCGATTTACGAATTCACTATAAGTGAATATAATCGAAAGTGATTTTGCCATTAATTTATGTGAAGTTCTAGAGAAACGACGAGGAGCTCATTGTGTTCAGAAACTGAACTCGAAGGTGACTGGTTCCCAAACTTCTCGTCTCGGGCATTGCCGAAGGTTTTGACTCCGAACGTTAGCGAAAGACCCCAGCTTGAGCGCAAACATCCATCAAAAGTCTGCCAGCGGCCTTTCGTCAACATGTTCTGTGTGGACGAGCCTCTGCAATGGTTTTATAAATGGCCTTGACATCCTGGAACTGACGCTGTTTGAAACGATCTACATATTCAGTTTCCGTGCGTCGGCCTGGCCTGGGTCGCGCGATCGCTGAAGCTGTTAATCCGTTTCGCAGTCCATGATGCATGATGCTCGAGCTCGCATTCCCAAAGGTTCATGATTCGAAAGTCAGGATTCTCCCGGCATTGCTCAGGACGGGAGGACTTCACTCACTGGAACTGAGATGCGCCATGACAAAAGGACCGTCCCTAACGGCCCCCTTGGACTCAGGCGGATGTCGTAGAAACTCAGCTCGAACACAATCCGCGACCAAGTTATTGGGAGGGAGAGAGGATCGAATTGCGCACGAGGAGTCGCAGTTCTTGACATCTATGTGATGGGCCGAGGATCTTCCAACTTCAGTTAGGGCACCATACGCCCCCTACTCGCCTCACGAATGGTACGGCACGATACTTTCAAGGAATTTACTCACACATTGATTCGGGGTATCGAACCATTTGAACCTCCTACGCAGAGTACACTATTACGCAATGCTTCCAAATTCATCTGGAAAATACAAGAACCCGCTGACGCACGAGCCTTCTTCAACCGAACCACGACGATGCTCGACTCCAAGTCGATGTGGATGGATGTTTTTCGTATAGTAGCGCCTGCTATTTTTCTATATCTATGGCGCCGCCGTACACCTCGCCGCCCTCCAGGGCCCAAACGACTGCCGATCATTGGTAGTCTGCTTCAAATGCCTTCTACCAGCCTTTGGGAGAAGGCGCTTGAATGGCGACGTTCATACGGTACGTTCATTACATTGTTTTTACTGTTTTTTGTACTCATTCATGGAATCGTAGGCGACCTTGTCTATCTGGAGAATTTAGGAAAACCAATGCTTATCATCAATTCCTACGAGGCTGCCGTCGAACTCCTTGGTGACAGATCAAGTAAATACTCTTCACGACCTCATTTGGTGATGGCTATCGACATGTGAGCTGTTTATATGGAAATTCACGACTTTGAACTCAATAGACTTCTACTTATTTAAGGGAAGGTTGGGGTTGGAACCTGGTGATGGCTCCGTACGACGATCGTCTCCGCAAGGGAAGAGCGTACCAGCATCGTTTTTTCAATTCACGAGAGACGGCAAATTTACTTGGAGCGCAATTGAGTGAAGCACGTCGGGCGGTTAAGAATATTCTGGAGAATCCAAGCAAATACAAGGAGGAAATTAGCCGGTGAAGATTTGTCGCAATTCCGAGTGACATATGCTGTTAATCTAACATAATTTTCAATAGCCTTCTGGGTGGATTGATTATGTTGAATGTCTATGGGCATCGTAGTAAGTGTTACTCTGAAATAATAATTGCGATCGTGATATGACTGGAAGCCCCACAGTTACTTCCGATGATCGTTTCGTGAAGTTAGGGGTCTCCACTGTCGAATACGTCGGAGGAACCGAAAAGTATTTCTGGCTTGACTTCTTTCCACTATGTGAGTACCAAATTCCTTGTTTCTATTAACAGAACGATCATATTGCTTCTGGATCTTTGTAGTGAAATATCTGCCGGGATGGTTTCCAGGGGTGAATTTCCCTCGAGTAGCCAAGGAGGCCAGAAAGGTATCGCATGCTCTGTTGCATGAACCACACGACGTAACGAAGAGACGTTTCGTACGTTATGAGACTGTCATTCCATAACTTTTGGGCTCATCCTGCTTTCAAATTTAAGCAAGAGGGTACTTCAAAGGAATGTATGACAACCATTTTGCTTGCCGAGAATACTCGTGAGGATGGATCTATATTCGAAGAGGATCAAATCCGGGAGGCGGCAGCGTCAGCGTTCGCCGGTGAGTCTCATCTTCCCGAATTGTCGAGAACAGTTTTTGATCATATCCTCATGGTACTTCGGTAGGCGGCGTACATACGGTGGGTTTGTCTAAATGTCTCTTGCACACTTTGATAACTTATTTTTATCAGACTTCCACTGCAATTATGACCTTCGTTCTGGGTATGCTCAAGAACCCCAAGGCACAGAGACTTGGACAATCAGAAATCGATCGTGTCGTAGGCTTTGATCGTTTGCCCACATTCGAAGACAAGGACAATTTGCCGTACGTTCAAGCGATCTGCGAAGAGGTCTTGAGGTGAATATTATAAATTACACCATCTATGCTTGAGGATGAACTTTTGTGCGATAGATACGCAAGTGTTGCGCCGCTCGGTACGCATCATTCACCATTCCTTAGGGCATTTTGAATTATAACCGACCAGTATAAATAACAGGATTTCCCCATTATTCAACAGAGGACGATGTATATCAAGGCTATCACATCCCTGCTGGGACGACGGTCATGCCGAATCAGTGGTACGTTCTTTGCTCCTTTCTGTCAAAATACAATTGAAACGCTGTGCTCGAAGGGCGATGTCATACAACCCGGAAGTGCACGAGGAGCCTTTCGCTTTCAGACCCGAGCGCTGGCTTCCTCGGGAAGATGGCAAGGAGACGAATAGGGTCCTGCCGCACAATTATTCTTTTGGGTTTGGTCGCAGGTGGGGTATTCATTCTCGAAAACAGAGCGCTTGACTTACATGCATTATCTCAGAGCATGCGTAGGACAGAAGTGGGCGGAGCATTTGGTGCGTTGATTTATTTGTTCCCGACTCGAGGGTTAAATTGCTTTTCAGCTGTTCATCACTGCCGCTACGTTCCTTGCGACATGCAATATTGAGAAGGAGATAGGCAATGATGGCAAGCCGATTGAGCCTAATGATCAGTATGGGTCGGGTTTCGCAAGGTGAGTACAAGTTTCTCCCTGTGCACAGAATTTAGAGCTGGTCGAGCGGGGCCTGACTGCGAAACTTAAGATCGCTAGGTGCTTCGAAATGCAAGATTACTTCGAGGTCGAAGAAGGTATCGTCTTTGCTTGAGGCCGCTGTGTTTTCAGACTTTGGTGCGAAAGGAGAACTTGAGGCTTGGTGAATATCGAACTACCGGAGTACCCTGGTCGGATTCCGAAGTGCTCCGAGGTAGAACTTGAGTCCACGAAAGAGATCCCATAGTATTGAGAGGCCCTATGTGACATCTTGAAAGAAACTTGAGGCTGCGCGCAAGTCGTGCGGCTTTGAGATGAATAATTCCGATTGTAATGTGAACTCTTCGGCGCTCTTCTATGCGATACCAAGACGTCGCATAACTGTGAAACAATGTCGACGAGAGTGATCGTGAAGAGTTCCACTGTTCCAGCTCATCGAACTCGGCGACTCGAATTTCAAGCACCTTCTTCGTCTTGATCGAAGGAAATCGTTGTTCAGCGAGGCCAAAAGGAATCTACGTCCTGTGTGTTTTCGTGTTGCGCCCTGAGGTCGATCAGAAGAAATGAGAGAGAGAGAGAGAAAGGACGACTTGACTTTGCTGCGGACATTTCAATGCGATGATGGTTTACGTAATCTTGCTACGCAGTCCACGGCGACTTCGTCTTGACGAGGTGCTCGTTTTGTTACCGTTCTCTACCTTTTCCTTTCATTCTTTCTCTCGTATAATCCTTCACCATCTTTGATCTTGAAAGGGCTCTTGATAGACGACTTCGAAGAAGAAATCAAGCTCGAAGTTCCCAAAATTCTCGAATAATTCCGAACACCTCACGCGTCGTGTCGAGGAGAAGGAGCGTTTCGCGTGATCATGGCGTCCAGTGGGCTCTCTAGACGTCGGGTTGGTGCGTCGTCGTCGACGCAAGACGATGAGCTCGGTGACCCATGGGGGTCATCTAACGGCGATGGCGCATCGTCTCCGTCGAGTTCGTCTATCAACGGTTCCAGCTCCGCAGCCACCAAACCATCGCATGCTGGTTCAGCGTTCGAGGGAGGCAGCAAAATCGCATATGACCCCAAAGAACTGGATCGAGAGAAGGAGGAGGCTCGCTCTGGAGGACGTATGCCAAAATTAACAATTATGGAGGAGGTTTTCTTGCTTGGGCTCAAGGACAAGGAGGTGTGTGCTCGATGCAGTGCTTCACATGCTGAAGGCCATCCACTCAAGAGTGCAGTAGGGCTACCTGTCGCTGTGGAACGATAATATCTCATATGCATTACGAGGCTGCCTCTTGCTGGAACTCGCACTCAGAAGACGAATATCTGTGTTGAAAGATGCGAACCAGAAACGGGTGCCCGTTGCTGAGCGACTAGTCGAAGTTGTTGATGAACGATTGACGGGGGAGACCATCTTGGACGAGGCTTTCAAACTTATCAAAAGTCGGGAAACTGCACGGTTGAGCGTAAAGGACTGGATTGACCTTCTCAGTGGTGAGCACTTGCACTATCATTTCTTGCGCCATCCAATTTGTGCGATGCTTGACCTCACGCATCACTTGCATCATACGTATTTCTGACGCATCACCCGTATCACGCAGGAGAAACATGGGACTTCACAAAAATCGGCTTCCAATTAAAACAAGTGCGCGAACGGCTCGCGAAGGGGCTCGTAGACAAGGGCGTCCTCCGTACCGAAAAGCGCAACTTCCTCCTCTTCGACCTCGCAACCCACCCTCTCGCCGACGCTAACGCCAAACGCACCCTCGTGCGTCGCTGTGTCACCCTCCTCACCGCGTCAACAGAGGCGGTCCCCCCAGACGCGCTCGGCGAACCGGGGGAGAGCTGTCGCGTGACCCGCGCGGTATGCCTCGTCTGCGCCTCGTACGCTGCGAGCGTGCTCGATAACGCGTTCCCCATGCTCGGGTACGAGGACCGTGAGGCGGCGCAGAAGCGCGCGGAGGATATCCTCGCAGAGTTCGCGTCATGGCCGTTTGGTGGTGGGGGCGTCCCCACGAACTCGCGCCGGAAGGGCACGCAGATTGGGGCGGGTGGAGGGAGGTCGTCAAGTTCGAGCAGGAGCATCTCAGGGCTTATTGCAGGTGTGAAGGCTGAGATGGCGACGACAGGCCCGGGGACGACGAGTGAAGGGGATGATCTATGCTTTGAGTTGGTTGCAGGTGTGATGGATGTGCTTTTTAAACTGGATTCATTGTTGTAAATTTCTTATATATCTGTTTTCCTCTCTTTCTTGCTGCTTTCCATCATACTGATGTATTCGTGTCGGTAGCCAATACATGATAGCGGTTCTCTCGGAACTCGTCGTACGCGAAGTGCGTGCTCAGCTTCAGCTGAGTAACAAATATACACAAGAAACAAACTGTAAATAAAAATAAAATAAAGGACCGCACCGCGGCGAATCAAACGTTGCTCAGCAACGATAAGGGAGGAAGGGCACGCCGTTGCAATTTAGCTCGACATTCGCTTCTGAACTCGCAGAAGCGACCCAGGAGGTATCAACACTTTCAGAACTCTTCGACGATCGGTTCGAGGCACGCCCATTTCCGTGCGAGGCGCAGCATCTTACCGCGCTTCTTGAAGAACGAGTCGCCGGTCCCTCGCCTGATGGGCATCTTCTCCGCAGCTTTCTCCTTCAGGTTCTCGAGCGAAAGCAGCTTGACGCGGAGCATACCGGTATGTTGCTATTTGGATGTTGTCAGTTCATGGAAGGGGAGAAGAAAGGGACGGCGTACATCGTTGCTTGTGGTTTCATGTCCGTCTTGGAACATCTCTAGCAGATCCCGAGTGGACTTGCGGTTTCCCTTGAGGTCGTCCCAAGAACCAAAGAACTTCCCCATAAACCTCCTCGGGCTGGCGGGCGAGGTCCCCGAAAGGGAGATTGAGCAATCCCTCAGAGAGGTTTCGAGGAAGCCATATAGCCGTAGGACGAGCCGCAATTTCTAGTACAGTCGTCAGCATGAGCAAAAAAAAAAGAGGACAGGAAAAAGGATACGGACGTCGACCACAAATGAGGCATCGTCTGGTCGCAGACGCAATGACTCCGCGATAGCCGTCAAGTCGGTGATGAGCTACATGAAAATACAGTCAACCTCGCAAGAAGATATAAGGTTTGGTTGAATGCTTACGATTCGCGGGACATTGAACAGTCCCTCAATGAGGTTGTATCCTCCCGCTCCTATAGTATCGTTAGAAGTCACGATGGCCGATGAAAATGGCAAGCTAACCATCGAAGGTGCGATCCTCGACCTCTATTCTACTAGCGGAACCTTCCATCTCCTACAGAAGATACGGACATCGGTCAGAGAATTACGACAACAATTTGTCGTGAACGTACCTGATACAAGGGCTTGCTCAGTGCGAGAGGAAGGAGGGTGATCATTGAGGCCATTATTCCCGGGAAAGAATTGTTGTTGAGCATTGTCGCAATCTCTCCCTTTGAAGACTGCTCAGTACAAAACATAGAAATAAAGGCTGGAAAGTTTACTCACTGTTTCGTCTTGATCGGACCTGAAATTGCAAACATTGTTAGTGCTGCTTTACAGGAGCATCGGAGACTACGCACGACAAAGAACTCCGAAGCAAGACGTTGAAATCATTTTCAATAGTGCGCATGAGCATCATGAAATTGTTCGAATGGCGTTCAATGGTCGCAGACCATTTGTCGCGGAATGCCAAGAACATGCTCTGCACATTTGCGATTTGCACACTGGCCTTTCCAGAAGAGCGACAGCGGCTTTTGAGATCCTATTAATTTGATTTAGACTTTTGAAAGCAAATGGGAGGGCTAACTCACAGATAAGTATACACCCAATTCTGAGCGCTTGTCGCTTATGCTATCTTGTGAGGTGAGGAGATAGCTTGAGAAATGCGACGCAAAGTCTTTAGGATTCCTGAGTACGACAGTCCCAAATTGCACTTTGAATAGAGTACGCACCGTCGATAGTGACAGCGCCGTCGGCAGCAAGGTCGCGGAGCTGCCACACTGCACTGGCATATTTCTGTCAAGAATATCGTAAGTCTAAGTGAATTCCACTGTTTCGACCGACGTACCCTTGAGATATTGTCCCAAGAACTGACAACTTCATCCCTGTCTATGTCGCCAATAATGTTGTAGCGAAGGATGCGAGAGACTGCGCCGAAAGTCCTCTCGATCTGGAGAAGTGTCTTCGCTATTTCCTTGGCGACCAGCGAAAGCTTCCTTTCCACTGCTAAGAGACGCGCTCGTGGATCATTCACGGGTTGCAAAATGTCCCATTCGGACGAGTCTGAATCACTCATACCGTCAACCGTGGGGGACCTGGATAGTGAAATGTCACGGGCGGAGTGTTGCATTCGAGCTGTCAAAGTCGAATTGGCGAGCGGACGTACGGAAGACATGGTAGTTTCGAATTGAGGGAGAGTGTGCCACGGTAGCGAGTCCTGACACGAATCCAAGGCCCAATTTGTATGAAAAAGTGAGGACAGTTACAGTTAGCGGAGTGCGGTTTGCAACGTGGTCTTCATGCAAGGCCAGCGTCCTCCTCAGAAATTCGAAGCACAACTCTGAAAGCTAGACTCTCTCTCCCCTTGCAGTACGGAGGATTGCAGCGATGTTGCCGTAAATTTTTGGTTCGCGAAATTCCAGAATGATGTTGATCACTCAGTGCACCGCACAACTTGCTGTGAGGCGCCTTCAGAGACTCGTTTCAAACACACACTCCTGTCTGCAACAAGGAGTGAGCATCACCGCAAGACGCGACAAGAGCATCTTAACCATGACCCTACCTGCCGTACCACACATGTTGGCGAACTTTACTAAAAGACTTTAGGTGCCTCTGAGCGAACATGAGGTTTTCATGAACGCCTTGCGAAAACAAGAAGGCAAGTGTGCAGTGCCGCGATTAATGCTTGTCAGACTCCTACTTAGCCAAAGTCGTTTAATCCGAGTTCCGAATCCTTTATGTCGTTTGAAGGCGCTGAAATTTTGCTACGTTTCACGAAGACTGGCTGGAACGAACGATGTCGAAGGAAGAAAACGAAGAGAAAATTCATTTGCCGTTACGTAATAAGACGTATTCACACGCTTTTGATTGAGATTTTCCCAAGCTTCAGGCTGAAATTCACTGGATGTTTCTTCTCCTGCTTCAACGTCGACGGATTACATTCCATGCACTCTTACTAGACCTGAGCAGGCTGATGTCAGTGAGATAAGGAGGCCGCGTGCTCGCTAACGCGAACTCTGCGTCAATAACTCGAAGTCTCGAACGATGGTCATAACCAAATCACGATGAAAATCACATCGAAGACTTACAAATTCAAGTTATCCAAAAGGTGAGCTATTCGCCTCACGAGCGGGTTGACCTGAACCCACCCGCCGATATGAGGAGGTCACAGGTGAGATAGCTCGCGCATTGGGCTCATAAATTAATTCATATGATCTCAATGGCTTATTTTCTCTCTCAGGTATCCAGACGAAGGCGATTCAACCCGTGCTTATATGAGATTTCCTCGGTGCAAAGAAACCCATCGATGATGTTCTCCTTGAGGACACCTCGTTTTCTTTCGCCTGTAGAATCCGCCATCCTACCATAAGATGCGACTGTGCAAGTTTCCCGCCGTACGACTTAACATCTCGCTCGCGCGACAACAGCCATTGATCGTCTATAAAACTTCGTATCTCATCCGACGCTTGGACATTTCGGCTATGACTCTGGAGAATTTACAACATCGAAACTCTGGCTTAATGGGAAAGATAAGCTCCCCCATGCTTCATCGTACGGCCGCTAGCACAGCAGCTTCCGAAGGTCCTTTCTCTCCATCTCTCTCCATGCGGAAAGCACTCACCTCTCGGACGCCTGAGGATGAACTTACGAAGGACCTAACGGAATCACTGAAGACCGTGGCTCAGCGAGTATCCTCCGTACGCAAGTCTTTCAGAAAGATCGAAAAACTCGTTTCGGAGAGTTCCAAGACAGTGCCAGCGATTTCGAAGCTCGTAAGCGAATGGGGAGAAATATCTCAAGTAAGTTATAGCGCTTCTCCGATAATTATCATGGAGTTCATGTAGATTGACAATGTAGGAGTACGATACAATCATCAAAGAGTCCCGAGATGTTGCATGCGAGGGCGCGGAAGTCATCCATGGTTTGTTCCCCTTCTACCTCACTCAAATAAATATCCTAAATGTAACTGCTATTTAGATTTCCTGAAATATATGGTTCCTTTCCTCACTAACGACAACGAGAGTCTGTCCGACAGGCAGGCCGAAATCAAGTCGTATCTGGAAGTATGTGTATCGTTGTGCGTTTTCCAGAAATCCCAGCGCACTGACATGTCTTATCTATAGACGATGAAAGACGGTAGAGGGCAAGCACGCAGAATATCCGACGCCCTCCGAGCGGTCTCAAATCGCGTTGAGGATTTCAAGGCCCAATGGGCGAAATGCACGGAAGGGGCCCTCAACGATATCGCAAACCGGTTGTCAGCCTTGCAAGACGAGATTGACGAGATGATGAAGAGCGAGTCTGCGTAAGTAGTCAAATATTCAGATGGATCGGGGCTTGTATTGACCGGCGCGAATTAAGGATCAAACGAGAGGTTCGTCATCCTTAACGAACGCGTCCCTCAGCTCTGACGGCCCTACAGATGCTACAAACAGCTGCACCCGACGTTCAAGGTATTGCTCAAGCGATGCTGATCTTGCTGCCCCCGAAGTATGCGAAATCAATGACGATGGTGAGTCTCCATACAGCTGTGGATTACAAAAACGCCTTGGTCATTCCTCCACCCTTTCTCAGCTGTTCGAGGAACAACGCTCGCATGAAATGAAGAAGAACTTCGAAAACCTCGCTGGTACGTCGATGAATTATCTCACCTCGCATGTGCTGACCGCAGTCGCATCTAGACATTGATGGCAAGAAACGAGAGCAGCAAGCGGAACGAAAGCACCTGAGTGACCTTTCTGAAAACCAAGTTTCTGTCCGAAGGGAGGCCGAGACTCATATGGACAACATTTGCAAGAAGATGGAATGTTTGACCGCCATCTGGAATCTGGTACCCTACGTTACTCGCTTTGACAAATGTGTTAGCCACAATGCTGACTGTCTTTCGGTAGATACATACGGACATCCACGTCATCGGCGAGCGCTTGAAGTTCATAGCCAATGGCAAGTCCGCCAAGGTCCGTTCGTCCTATTTCCCTGTTCGGAGACGCCCATTTGAGCATTCGGAAATAGCTTTACTCAACCCGAATGGCGGAACTACCGGGCCTTTACGAAGCGCTCGGGAATGCACTCAGGAAATACGCAACCGCGCTGCCTGGAGATCCTGAAGCCCGACAGTCCAAGCGTGCACGGTTTAAGCGGTTTGTACGCAGTTTTCGACACTGAATGTGCGCATTATTTACGCCGGGATTCTCTTTCTTTTTGCCTAACCCGCGAATAGATGCGTCCGTCTTGATTGACAGGACGGCATCGTATTCTGTTTAATTCTATCAGGAGTTGGAGGAGAGAGACTCTGGTGCTCGCGTCTACGTTCCTGTTTCATCTATGCCATAAAATTTCGTTTTTCGTAAACATCTCATAGCGTCGATTCAAAGCAATGTTGGAGTATCATACATGGATGATTCTATTCAGCACCCCCGTTGCGTGACGCAACCGGGGGGTTGTGCGTGATTGTAACGCAACTGGGATGAATTTCGGAAAAGTCGTAAATAAAGAATTGAAGCGGAGATTAAATTTAGAGTTACTATCTGTCCGTCGCTCGATGAACGTAAGGTGATTGGCAAACGGCGAATTATTGCTGCTGCTAACTCGTTCTCCACCGGTGAAGGGGAACCGTACGTATGAGTAGCAAGAATACTAGTATGGGCAATCAGCACTACTACTAAGTAATAACATCATGATCTGACATAACGGTGGTGACAAGCCTGCTACCTTTATCGCTAGTTTCTTCTGCCAGTGTACCGTCAGAAATGACAGGTTGGTGAATACCGCCTATATCTTTACTCCGGGTTGAATCACGCCAAAGGAAACTCGCGGGTCTGACAATGGAACAGAGTGTAATATTACGAAAAGAATTATCTTATTAATCAGAGTTCATACATAGGGTTCTCATTGCGCACTTCCCATAGTCACACTCTTCTCAGTAATACCAGTCCCTCCATCAGCATATGCAAGTTCTATATTGCGATTGTTTTTTTTTTCATTGTGGTCACGGTCGGACAGAGACTCTGAGAGAGCCACGATCGAGACGTCGAGTGCCGAAATGCCGATCCAAACTCCGCTCAAACCTTGATTCAACAACCCGGGGTTGCGGAATACAGAAGTCGTTGCGTGACACAACGGGGGGTGCTGGATAGAATAATCCATCATACATGTTGCCGCGGTTACGAGAAAAATTGTAAGGCACGATAAGAAAGTGTGATGAAGGAATTGAACAGTTGAGGCGCCCTGTTAAGATGTTCGGTGGACAACGCACCGCACAGTATCTTAAAGCGATGAAGCTAATGTGAAACGAAGCTTCTTCGATAGAATCATCGTTTCTTTTTCCCGAAAAGGCCGCCAAAAATCCTTCCGAACTAATCCGAGAATGAAAATTAATGTAGAGCACGACTCGACTGGACGAGAACTCACGAATGAGGTTTTCTCTGCGACAGGCCTGGACTTAGGAGGCTGTCCTGCACGGGAAGACGAAGATGGAGGGGGGTTCGGAGGCCCGTTGCGCTTGAAATGACTGATTAGACAAGAAAACAAACGAAAAGAACACGCGTACCCCAGCACGCTCCGCATTATTGGATTTAGATCCAGAGCTTTTATTCAGGTCATATTTCACCATTGTGTCTCCGAACCCCTCTAGAGCCTTCTTGAGATAGCCATACAAGTCTCGAATGAGTTCCAATTTGCTCTGAAGATCAACAGCTCAGGAATACGTGAAATCATCGAACGCAACACGTATCTCACCATGCAACCGAGTTCGTCGTGTCTCTTCACATGATCAGAAAACACCTTCGGAAACGCTTGGACATCCGCCAAAAGCTATCAACAGTTGGGATATGTCATGATTGCACGTATCGTTTGCCAAAGAGCTACTAACCATATGCTCCACGTTCATTAGGCGATCCAGCAGATTGTATTTTAACGCTAAGCAAACAGATGATCAGTACACGGGAGGACGATGTTAGTTCTAAGTGTAAAAGTCACCTCGAAGACTTCCGGGATTCGCAAATCGAGGATCGCATTCGCCTTCAAAAGCCTAAGTTAAGTCAATAAAGCACGTTTAAAGTCAAATTAAGTTGAGATCACCTTGAACAAGCTCCGAGCAACATCTGGCGGAAGTAAAATGATGCTTGTTTTCATGACACCCGGAAAAGAGTGCTCGAGATTCTGAACCTAAATGAGAAAGACTCGAAAGCGTTCGACTTGATAAGAGGACCGACATACGATGTCTTCACAACCTCTACACGACTGTTAGCACGCGGACGATACACGAGTGATAAAAAAGTGCACCTCATACTGCTCTCAGCAAGGGATGATATAGAGTTGACGACTATCTGAACCTCCGGCTCAATCAATCTGGCATAATCTGTGTCTGGTCCCCTTGGCCAGCTTCGCCTGAATACGTCGATTTCCCTTATGACCTTAGAAAGTAAGTTCTTGATATTTTCTGAATGATCACTCGGACTTTTCAAGAGCTTCATAAATAGATTACAGTCCTCAGCGTTGAAGATTTCAGTATGGAAGAGATCTTAAACCAACCTTGTTAGTATATTCCTGAATTTCTGCTGTTCTGTCGTCCATGCTTTCTTCCATGCTCAGAAGGTAAGGGAGCAATGTCTCGAGGAAATCTACGATGGATTTCGACGTCCAATTACCGTGATGCACATATTCGCATATTCGGGATGGAGAAGACGCACCCTTAAGTATCGTAGAACCTGAAGTTGCTTGAGAGCGAGTTTCCGCGATCAATGAGTTAAATGTCTAGATATGAATGATTTTATGAATACTATTTCAATTCCGTGATTCGTGTATACGCTCACCTTTCTGACCGAATTCCAGTCGCGCAACGTTTTGGGGTTTTCCTCGTCTTTGGTCTGAAATTGGTGCTGGAGAGTCGCCATCACCTTGTCCATCGACTCCTTGATCTTCAGAAGCTGGTCTGCTATGGTTCGTGCTTTTGCCGCCAGCTTTCCAGGAACTTCTTTCGGAAGCCTCGATTTCGCCCCATCGAATTTGAACCCCTGCTTCGAGGAACCCGGAACCCTCACAGAGCTCGACAAGTCTACAGCGCGTCTGCTGGCCATTACGGCAGGCCTACGAAGGCGATGAGTTACTTGAACGGACGATAATCGCAAGAGACGGACTTCAAGGTTGAGGGCCTGCTCGATGTCTCATGGGTGCATAATGGTCTTTGGCCATTTAATCACCTGAGGGGGGCGGCTCACGGGAGGCAGATGAGACGGACCACGCTACAAACACGCCTCTAGCACCATATATCCGCTTTGACGGCTTCATCGTAACAACATTAGATTGTAGGCAAGTCCGAGCTGCTTTGAAATTGCGTACCTCCTCCCGTGGACTCCACCGCGCCGTCTGTATCTCGAACGATCTCCTGCCAATTTACATCATCGCGTAATTCATTTTCTCTTCAAGCCGCCATAATGATATGTTGCGATCAAAGCGTCGATATTGAGCAATGAGATAAACAAGAGGTCAAGGTCGATCGGAGGGCATGCTTTTCGTGGACTTGGATGAGAATCCGATCGAACCGTGCTTCGCGTCGCGTCTAACATCAAGCTTTTAATTCTAGATCAGTAACAGACCAGAAAAAATGTAGTGTTTACGCCTGTACCTCTTATTATCTCTCTTTTTCAGTTTGATGAAGACAAGAAAGATGACGGTGAAAAAGTGCACCGAAAAAGTTGCTCAAGTCGTCGTCACCGTGATTCGCGTGCACGGACCACACAACGTCCAGAAGCGACAAGCGAGGCGGACACCCTTCGCAACTTGTTTCCGACGTTCATCAACTTGACATCAAGCTTGCCGTCAATATCAGGAATCTGCGGGTGCTTAGGGGCTGGGATACGCGTTTCTACACTTAATGAATCGTCGCCATTCACTGCTGCATGTCACCAGATATCTTAATTCTGAACCGTCAAAGCGTCCTCAGTATTCGTCTTTTTCATAGCGAACCGCATGAAATAGTGAGTCGTCTAGGATATTTCTTGTGTGTTGCTGTAATCTCTAACGTGTAGTACAGCTTGCTTTCTTCAATGCCAGTGTGAAACCGGAAAATCTCCGAAGCTCTGCATCCGCCTGCACGCAAACTCGTGTTCAATGAATACTGGTCAAACGTACCTCACGTCGTCGCCCAAGTCCATATACATATATGTAATTGAAGCACGCGAATCCCGCTCTCTTCTGTGGGCACTTTCTCTTGCGGCACTTTCTTGTTCTCGACGTCTCGACGATGCCCCCATCTAAGCCATCTTTTCTTACGAACCAAGCGAACCATGTCACGGGGTTCATGGGCAACTTGACGGTCTTTATGACGAAGAATGTCAATGTTCAGAACGACTTTGTTTCCAATGCCCTGACGAATCAACCGTCCTTGGACCCGGGTTTGAATAAGAATTTGAAGCTCGCGGTGAATTCTGTGTCCCCCAGAGTGGTTTCTGTCCGGAAGTCATTCGAAACGGTGGAAACCGCTATTAGCGATTTGAAGCACTCGAAGAACACCAGTCTTGTATTGGAATGGCGAGACATCGTCAAGGTAGCTATGAATTCACGTAAAGATGTAAAGATACCTGACTAAAATATGAATTGCAGGATTACAAGCGAGTACTCACGTCTTCTGGAGGCCTTGCATTACACGGGGCGGGACAGATTCAAGGTGATGATTCTAAGAGGAAAACACGATGTCGAATTACTAACATTGATATATATAAAGATTTTCTTGACACGATAATGCCATATTTGCTGGAAGAAAATGACGACATAGCTGGTAAACAGGGAGAGCTGGAGAACTACCGAAAAGTGAGTGCCCCTCATTAGGTTAGGGACGAGGCTCAGAACGTACTGCGTACAGGTCCTCAAAGAAGGAGGAAAGGAAGCTCGCAACTTCTCAGACTCTCTAGACGAAATTTCCCAGCGCGTTGGCGATTTCAAGGAGAAGTGGGCAGACCATACGGATGAAGTGGTCACTCATATTAGGCAGACTATCGAGCAGCTTGAAAAAGATCTCGAGAGCCTATCTCACAGGTACGTGTCTCACTAGACCGACAGCGGGAAAGAATCTGACATCATTCACAGCATGCAGGAAGTGGTAAATGCCTCCTTCTCTAACTATGTGCCATAATGGCTGATTTACTTCACTTCGCGACAGCGAAAGGGTGTAGCTTCCATCAAGTCCTCAGCTCACGCAGATCTTGTGAGTACATCGCTCCTCTCAAGCAATATGCATACGAGACAGTTGACGCACAGGGTAACGAGCCGTCGAAGGCAATGGTAAAGCACCATAAATCAGAGGTGAAGCGCGAAATAAAGGAGGCCGAACGCGAGTCGAAGAGACAAATCAAGTCTGAACAGACGGTAGCCAAGAACGCCGACAGCATCAACTCCAAGACCGATGGCCTAATGGTAGTCTGGAACTTGGTAAATCACCTCAGACTCTGGAAAAAGTTTTTGCACTGACTTACTAGTATTTACAGATAAACGACGACATAAATGTCATCGAGACACAACTCAAGACTTGCGTCGCCGGGCGTTCCCCAGTCGTAAGCAGCATCCTTCTCTTGGCGGCTTCACTAATTCTAATATCTTCACACAGCTCTTCCGACAACGGGTATCCAAACTGCAGGGGCAGTACCAAGGTCTGGAGGATTCGCTTCGCAAATACGCGACGGCGCTGTCTCTCGAACCGACTGATAACTCCGGGCGCTCCTCTCTTTTCCGTGTTTTCACCCGTCTCATACCAGGCAGCAAATGAGGGTTTGCTCGCTCGCACGTCAGTGTCAGCTTTCGATTCCGGCGTATTTCATCAGAGCGAGGGATGTTCCGCGTATGTCTCGTTCTTTTCTTACCTACAGTACCTTTCGTACAATTCACTTTGGAGCAGCGCTTCGAAACTACCTTTGAATCGAAATACAATGTATATCATTTATTGTGACATTGATCATATTATTAGCGTCGTGGCTGACTTGAGCTTGACCTAACAACGACACCTGCTTGGGTGTTTCCAGCTTTGAGATTCATAGGAGTGGGACGGACTGGAATCGCGCATCCGCCTGCTTGTGACCCGCAAAGGGGCGAGCATGTAAGGATAACATATTCTCGTTGCCGTCCTGAAGTCCAATGGCTCTTGTCGGCGAATCCACAGTTCATGAAAGATCCGCTCCATCTCATGCGCTTTGAGGGTACGAACTCTGTGACACCAAATATAAGACCCCATGTATTTCCGTGGTGTTGTGTCCATTCGGTATCCTCGCATTCTACGCATGGGCGTGGGTTGAGGGGAAATGGTTGAAGAACTTAGCATTCAAGTAAGTACTTACTCAAGGGAAAGGGGAAAAGCTACATAAAAATATGAATTGTTCGCCAGCGAATATAGGAACTCTTTTCCGATTACACATCTCTAGCAAAGTGATCTAGCTTCTTGGCCTGTTGTGCCATCCTGCGCAAGAGATCGAGCAACCAGAGGA
This sequence comes from Schizopora paradoxa, assembly GCA_001020605.1. NCBI lineage: Eukaryota > Fungi > Basidiomycota > Agaricomycetes > Hymenochaetales > Schizoporaceae > Schizopora > Schizopora paradoxa. The sequence goes on from KQ085959.1 coordinate 50,634, forward strand.
AGAAGCTCCACCTTTCGTCTTCCTTTTCAGCCTCGCCATTCGAGTCACCACTGTACATGCCCTTGGGGCCAATCTCGAAGTTCGGATCAGCCTTGTGGAAATGAGTTGGCAAAGCTATTTGATAGTTATCTTGCGAAATGTAACTCACCATCGACATTCGGAAGAGTGTTGCCTGATGGCTGAAATCGAATGCTGGGCATTGTCGTAAGTCTAATGCGATTGACAGACTACGTCGTAATCCTTACCTCGAGCATGAGGACGTGAGCTGGAGCTCGACGGTAAACCTGACAAGACATTTGCGAAGCACTTCAAGGCGTCCGAGAAAGACGAGTACAACATGAAAACAATCCCCAGCTTCGCCTACATAAGAAATAAAATAAAGTCTCTTAATGATTATCATATGCATTCCTACCTTCAGATCCCCAGAGTTGCTTTGCCCAAGAAGTTTCTCAGTGAGCTATCGAAGGTGGCCAAATCCTTGACGATCTAGGAGTTTAAAATTTCAGATCGTGGCTCTAGCAGTGTATCAAAATTGAGCAATTCACCATTCCGTTTACATCAAGGAATCCACCGAGGACATTGAATGGTCTCGATACCGTCGTCCTACCATCTCCTGATAACGGAACGGGAGTTAATTACAAGAACTTATGAAGTAGACTAGGGAAAGCAGACCTTCGACCTTTGAAGTGACATCTCCCTCTAGTAACTAATGTCGACGTTTTGTCAAGCTTCCGCACAGAATTTCGAAATGTCAAACTCGCCTTGAAGAGCTGGGTAGCCCAAGGTGGCGTTAAGATGCCGATCGATGTGTATACAACTCCAGGGAATGATAGATTATCCAACATGTTGGACTAACGATAGAGGCGAAAGGAGTTCAATTGTAATTGGCGAGTTTAATAGAGGACATCTTACCAGGTCCGTCCTGTTAGCGGTTCGTGAGTACTCATAAGGATTCAGACAAAAAGATATACTAACGTAGGTCTTTTGTTGATTATACTCTCGAGCTTCTCGAGAATGATCACTGATTTGGCATCCACGTCGCTTGGTAACATGCCCGCTCTCGACCACCTAATGCGAAAGTCACCGATCCTGCGCGGAAGTCGCCTTATGATCTTCAGCCATTCACTAGTTTGCATGCTTTCCTTAGACATGCTCTGTAATGGGATTGAATTAGTACGATTTCGAAAAAGAGAGGAACACATGCTTCGGAATATATCCTCGCTTCTTCCCTCTTCAAGTCGACATGTTCTTCGGCAGAGAACATGTACCCGGAGAACTCGCACAGGAAATCTATTGCGACGTTCACAATTATCATCACACTAAGGTGCGTTTTGGCACGTACCATTGATTTTAGTTGCCCCAGAAACGGCTGGCGAGCGTATCCCATCAAGACATGAAGAGTATTCCTTCGCAGAACGTTGAGGTCAGCGAAACTCCTATGACGCCAAATCGGCTTATTCAAACGCACCTTCGAGATTTCTGTCCAGTCGTTCGCCATTCTTACTCGTTCGCCATCTTCCACTTGTGGTTTCAATACTTTGAGGGCGGTGGCAATTTCGCGCATAAGAGTAGAAATAGAAGTTAATTGGCCTGCAAGTTCTTTGGCGCTCGCGCAAAGATGTTTGTGGATTGATTCGAGTTGCTTGTCGGATTGCTGGAGCACAAGCTTGACCAGTGAGGACATGACATGGCTCCCGAACCCCCTTCGACGATGGCCCAGGGAAGCACTGGAAGCTGTCCTTCTGAGCATCGTCGGCCAATGAGAAAGCTCGTCTCCGTTGTGAGTTGACATGGTCTTGCGTGCACAAAGCTAGGTACCTTGAGTTTGAGCTATGGGACGACGGAGCGTTCGAAACAAAACGAAACACGCAAAGAGTGGGGTGGGGGTTTTCACTGCCGAGCTCGAAGTTACCATGCTGCTTTTCGTACATACCACGCATGGCGAAGTGAAGGGACCACCAAAATGAAATGCGTAGTCGGCGTGTCGAATCGCGAAGTGGCTGTTCGATAAATTCGAACCCGCGACCCAAAGTTATACACGTTCATAGAAGATAGGAACAGAAGCGGGCCCTGTATAAAAGACACCTTATTAACACGCGAGAAGCAAAAGCAGTGGATCACATACTGCGATTCAAAACTGGTTCCAACAAAAGGGAATGGACAACGTAGCGAGAAGAATTGAGACTTTAAAGATACTCTTAAATACTGTCTGCAAAGGTATTGCATAAAACGGGTATACGAGGGTATAACATGCGTGACGTTCGCCTTTATAGAGGTTCGCCTCACGAAGCGCCGAAAAATCGGAGAATTTTCTTCATCTGGGGAAGGGGTAAGCACAAAACGATACACACATAAACTATCGCACAGACCAAGGAGACTTTAGCAGGGAAATTTTTCTTCTTTCCTGCGGCGGTCGAGGTTCCCTGTTGTAAAAGGCCCATCAAGAACAAAGAAAGCGGCATAAAATCGAAGTGAAACGAACGTGATGGGTTTCCAATTCCGCACCCATTTCTTTGTTGACCCGGCCCCCACACGGACCACAAAACGCCTCTGCATTGACATACGCTTTTTTGAATTCATCTGTAGCTCTTGTTAGGTAGCGATATAGTTCTCGAGTCTTTTGATAGAGCGCCTGTAACACAAGGTCGAAATGTGTGGTTGAAATGGCATCCGGTATTCTATCAGAAAAACCAAACCTACGTCAAAAGAGGTCAAGTCATTCCTTGTATAATAGTCGTTGTACTGATTTCTCAGACCAAGGATATCGGTGTAAAGCTTAGTAGCGAGAATTAATAGGACTTTTTTTGACATATCAGCGTGAGACAAACCATTTTGTCGATACCGAGGAGTATATCCAACACATTGATCATGTTCGTTTGCGAGGATCCTGGACCAAATTATTTAAGTTGTGAATCCTGATTGCTATCGTGTGACGGACCAGCATCTCGGAGTACCGCTTCGATATTGGCACCATGGCCTCCGTGCGCAAGCTTAACTTCCATAAGAAATGGGTTTATTACGCATTTCGAAAGGGTACTTACAGAAGAGAACATTTTTATCTCTTCTTTTGAAAGCGAGGAACATAGCAAAGACAACGAATCCGCGATCCCTAATCCCTATTCGAAGTTAGCCTAAGAAACTCCTTCTAAACACCCCATGCAACACAGTGAACACTGACCGATTGATTTTTGTTCCCTCCTCTAATCAGAATGCCTATGTTCTCAAGAACAGAATGCACACGAGGCTGTAGCTCCTGAGAAAACGCGGAATTCTTTTGTGGCCAAAATCTATCGAAGTTGGCGATATCGGTTTTCGCCTTTTCGAGAGATTTATAGACGGCGGTCAACGCCGGGCGTGCATCTTCACTGTCTTTACGCAGATCCTGTGATGTGTTTATGAATTAGTTCTTCTTTGATTCATCAGGCAAGAGAGCTACGAACTTTGATCAGTGTATCGATTTCCCTCAATTTGACGCTTGGAGTGTCTTGTCCTGAAAGGTAATGCCCTGCGAAAGTTTCGAACGCATCTACAAAAACCAATCAAGATGTACAGCTAGCGCGAACAATCATGTATCGTACCCTGTCCTTTCGTTCGCCCATCCACTACGAGTTTACGAATCCGCTTGATGGTGTCTTGCAAGCTCTGACCGCGTCAGAAAAAAAACGAAGTGGTTCGTCCTTAGTCAGCTATTCCCACAAATACAAGCGGACGACGAATTTTCACGCTCACATTATTTATCGCTAACCATTGCTCAACGGAATGACTACTACTTTGAAGACGATCTTCAAGATGCTCGAGAACCTTTTCCGCGTCGATTTCAATGTTTCGAGCCAATTCTCCAGCCTTGCCGGCCTCCGCCGCCAATGATTTGTCGATTTTTGTGAAAACATTCGGCACGCGAATCGATACAGCTCTTCCAGTGCCGCGCTGGCCACCGCGACCATTCAAAGCGTTGCTAGTCATGGACGACGAGAACTCAGAGAAGAGAGGGTCGATGATTGAGAACAGTCGACGCCAACGATCGAGCACGTATTGTGCTAGGAAAAGAGTTTGAGACTCATGGAAACCTGGAGGTACTTATCGTCTGATCTATGATCTTCCAGCTCATACCTGTGCCAGGATACAATGCGTAATTTCCGAGCCACCGACCTTAATGACACTTTGTTCGAAAGCTATCCTCATGTGATGTGCGCAACTATCGCCCTTTTGCTGTTCAGGAGCCGCCAACACGCTGCGAACATGCGAACTTAATACTGTGATGGATGTTAGAGCGGTAGGGAGAATGCCGTCGCCATATCTCATTGGTGATGCAGTATTATTGACCAAAACTATACTTTTCAAGCACATCTACATCTGAGGGAAAGTGGACAAGTCACTGGTAGAACCATACGATCGGGCTGAATTCTCACAAGTTTTCGAACGAGATCCTTGAAATGGTGTTTATTCGCAGAACATGACTTCGATAGCCTCACCTTCGCCTGCATACTCCATGGAAATGAACAGATCAAGAGGTGATGCTGAAGCTCTGTGCATCATCGACAACCCACGAGATACACCTCAAGATACATGTATATATGCCGCTGCATGTTTAATTGCCACCCTTCCCGTTCACACGCGCCTCGCATAGGATCGTTCACGACATGGAGACGACCTCTGGAAACAGTCAGGCCGTTGTACCAACTATTCGTCGCTTCCAAGCTGGCAGAAGACGTACCTACAATGGTGACGATAAATCTCTAGCGAAAGTCAAGGTTACCAGGGATTCTGCGGTGGACGCAGCCCTCAGCAGGCAGTTGGCTGAATCGATAAAGACGGTCTCAAAAAGAGTCAACGCTGTCAACTCATCGTTCGAAGAGATAAAGCATACGATCAGCGATCCTCTTTTGAACCAAGACATATGTAAGAACGAGGGGCTTGTTGCGGAGTGGGGTGGTTTAGAAGAGGTGCGTGATCAATGCAGCTCGCGTTTAACCTTTAGAGCTGATTCTTATGATAACCTTCTCTAAGGATTTCAACACGACTCTCCAAAGCTCTAGTAAAGTAGCCAGTGGTGCTGGTGCTTTAATCCGAGGTAATGTGAAAAGGACTCTCCATTTTTCCTGCTGTCGCTCAACCGATGGTCGCCAGATTTCCTGTTAGTCGTGATGCCCTACCTCATGGACGACACCGACATCAAAAGAAAACAGAAAGAGCTAGGAGAGTATCGCGCAGTTAGTGAAACATGCGAATATCATGAAAGATATACCCTGAGCAGGATTGATACAGGAACTCGACCAAGGCGGGGACTTGGCATTCAATTTCGTCAGTAACTTCAAGGACATTTCTCGCCGTGTCCAGGGATTCAAAAAACACTGGGGAAGCCACACTGCAGACGTTATCGAAAAATTGGCGACGGAGATCAACGAGCTTGAAGAGAGGTATTTATGCGATTAAGTCGAATGTCACGCCTCGATAACCCTATTCATTCATCTCAAGCATGTCTCAAGCAGTATGTTGTACTAGTTTGCCACAGTGGCCTCTCAAGAAACTGACTAAACCTCGCATACTTCACGATAGAACGTACTCTTGAATGAGAAAATTCGCTTGAAAACTTTGAAAACTTTGAAGAAGACCTCCAAGGCGCAGGGCGACTCGGAACTCAAAGTCGTCAAACACACCGACGGCATTCACAAAGGAACGGTCGACCTTGTCGCTGTTTGGAACTTCGTGAGTTTGTCTGTGATTTTTTACAGGTGTTTCATACTAATAGAATCGCAGATTTATGACGATTTGAACACAATTGTCTCTCAGTTGAAGCTCGTCGAGAAAGGCAGCTCTCAAGACGTTAGTTTTCCTTTCATTCTTCATTACTTTTAGTGGCTGATCCATGACGCGACAGCTTTTTCGAAAGAGGCTCGAGGCTTTGGATGTCCAATATCGAGATTTGTGGAACAGTCTGCAGAACTACTCGTCTGCCACTGACCCTACGTCATCTTCTAAGCCCTCCTTCTTTGCTAAGCTATTCCGGCTCAAAATGTAATTTACCAGCGCTCTGTTCTCTTATTTTATTTATGTTAGAGGTCGGAGAGATATCATCGTGGCGTAGATTGCTTAGCTGACAATCGTCCAGTCGTTCGTTTACTAAAGATGATTGAACACGGATAGTACATACAGAGACGACAATATCTCGGAAAAAATCGAAAACCCCAATAAAACATGCAAACTTTCTAAAACCCTCGAGCGTTCTATGATTATGTACTCGAATCAAGTCGCTCTGTGAGATTCTCCAATCGCTAAGCAGAAATCTTCCAGGGAGGTTGCATGACGTCTATAAACCTCGAGGACGATAGAAAGCCTTGTTCGGTATGCCTGCATTGACGAGCGAATCAGACAAGTCAGAGTAAAAATGCGTGATCAATCACATACTTCAAGAGCGCCGGATTTTGACAATCTCTCAACGTCTTCGTGAATGGCGCCGACGTCCAGTAATATCTACAAGTCTCCTATAAATTTACGAAGTTATGCTAGATGGCGTTGGATGCTTACGATACGGAAAACATTTATCAAGCTTTCCAATTGGGTCGACGAGTACGTTCCTTCCTCGGCTTTGGCAGATATCGTTTAAGTAATTTGGACGAACATCATGACAGAATCACCTTCATTGACATCCAGGTTCTCAACGTTCGCGCCTTCGCCGCCATTAATCGCCTAAGTTGTTTACAGTCACGTGGCTCTCTTGGGGAAGCGGATGAGAAGCGTACGTACCCTTTGGATAGCTCTGGAGTCCTTGAGAGAGAGCAATTTACCCGTCAACAATGTCGTTCCCGGAAATTGCGCATTTGTCTGGTGCACAGTTTTATGAGTTCTGAAGCGTGTAGTCTGAATCAATGCTTACAGTTCTGTTTAGACTCTCGGGTCTATGATTGACGGTATGTAATAAGCTCTACGCTCTATCTTGAAGGGAAAGCTTTACTGACGCTTTGTCCAATAGAAGCACGTTTAAATTTTCGACAGCCCTCTCGATCCTTGCTTTCAGTTCCTTAGGCAGACTGCCCGAATTGGAGGTACGAGAAGAACCAAATTTCGTCAATCTCAAGGAAAGAGCCTCCCACTTCTTGATAACAGAGTGCATATGCTCCTTTCGCTCCGTGAATCCCTGGTAATAGTTCAATATCGTCGAGAATATTGATGAAACTGGTTCATGCTCACTTCAGTATAAGTACCAATTTCTTTGCACTTCTCGTCCGTGGTTGTCGAATGCGATCGAGTGAGATACGCAGAGAATGGGCCTCCAAGGTCTGTCATAGTGTCAAATGGATATTCGACAATTTGATTACGACGTTTTCATCACTTGCCATTCATCTGCACCTTTGCATCGCCAGCCAGCTTGCGTGTCTCTAGAGCTACGTCGCTGAAATCCTTCCGGTAAAGGTGAGAGTTGCACATTCGCACGATTTTAACGGTCTGAATACCTTCGCAAGGACTTCCCAGTCTTTCACAAGCCCAGCTTCCAATAAGAAGTCGTCTCCCGATAGTGCGTCGGATACTTCAGTAATACATTGACCGAGTTCTCGTCCCTTTTCACAGAGATGGTTCATGGCTGCGCCGATATCCTCCTCACTCTGAGTATGTACATGGCCTCGGCGCATCATTGATAACAAAACATCGACGATGTGCAGCATTTTGTCCCGGAGAATGCGCGTTGACGGTCTATGGGAGGTCTGCATTTTCGTTCGTGAAACGGTTGGTAGCAGATGCGAGGGGTTTCACTTGCAGTAAACTCCGAATTTGGAGCGGCATCTAAGTTAAAAGGGCGTCACGAAGTACGCACGACGAGGCGATGTTTGCGAGGTATCCGCGCTTGGCCTGTGCATAGAAACGTGTCATCGAAGTCCACTTCCTGCAGGTTACCGTCTGTGATTGACCAATACGATAGCAAATGTGCACCAGATCTCAAATTCATTAATGTTCCGATGACACTTGGACCACGACAAAGCCGCTCGTCACCTAAACTTGACAAGAAGGGTTGGAGCCGCTCGTTGGAGTCTCAAGGGAACGCTGAAACCACGTTCGAGTCGCGGCGAGACGAGGTGTCTGAACTTTGATTCAGAATAATTCTCAAATAGGTGGAAGAAAGGGTAGCATACCCCTCCACAGTCATTATCACGTTCTCAATAATCGTATAGCCGATTAGCTGTATCTTGAAGAGTAATTCATGACAGTGACTGAGTGAGCGACCATGATTTGGCACCGCCGCGTAAACCTGAGCCAACAACGTAGCCGGCGTTTTCCGAGTCACACGAAAAAGGGTTCAGCCTGAGGCTGTGCGCCACGAGCAGTTCAACCACAACCAACATCCATCCGCCAGGAGGTTACTGTTCGCAAAACGCCTCGGTACCTCTAAGAGCTGGGGAACACGAGAAGTATGCGTATCTGTACTGGAAAGATAATGGAAGCGGAGACATACGTACATGTACTGGGTCCACGAGGTATGCGCAAAGGTCATATTTTCAAGTTAGATTTTACGACCTTATTATTTTGTAGTCTTGCAGGATGCCATGCAAATGAACGATACTTCCGTTGACATGCCATCCTGAATATCGGAAAATATCTCTACTGAGGCTTTACTATTCAACCGAAAAGTATCCGAGCTCCTTCGCTTGGCAAACAACTCGAGTTCTTTATCGCACATTTAAGGATTGGTGAACTCCAAGACAAGCGGAGGGATGTCTCGATTGGTGCGTCACGAACAGTTTTCATCCTCAGGTATTTGATAGTCGGCGCCTCAGAAACTTCAGACCTGCTACTTTACACACGATCTGGGCGAGGAAGGCGCACGATGAGCATGGAAAACGCACCTGGACACGGCTTTAATGACGAAGCGCAAGCCTTGAGCATGTTGTTGGCCTCGTTGATGCCGTCCGAGTTGTCCAATCACCTCCAATAGTGAAGTACATTGCTTGATAGCAAAAGTTTCGACCTTGAATACTCCGCATCGCGTTCAGTTCCCGTACGATGGCAAGCGCAACATATCAAGGAATGAGGTCAGTGTCAGTGGTTGAATCTGCTTTTATTTGGATTCGCATGTTCTTTCGTGTCGAATGCGGTGAACGACGGCGTGCATACAACAAGTACGTGCTTTCTCGATGAGTGGATCGCCCTCGAAGATTGCCGCTCATCTCTGTGCAGCGGGTCAAAGCTTACAGTGCATATGAGCACATGATGTGTTCGTGCGTTGTCGTGTAGGAAGCGCATTGTAGCGCATCGTGTTTCAATGATGAGCGAAGGTATAAACGTTAGGTCTTTCGGGTCGATTGTTTCTCGTCTTTCATCATGAGCCAACTCTCGACACCTGTTATTAGCAACTCGTTGCCTGAAGCCAACGGTTCTTCCCTTGGGCCAACAATGAATCTCGACGGTTCAGGGTCCCAAACACGCGTAGGCACTCCAGGTGAATTCTTTGCAGAGTTCCTCTCTTCATTAGTCTTACCATTAACTTGATAAGTAGTACCCATCATTCCCAGAGATTCTGTATTTGAAGCGAATCTTGATGAAGATACTCCAGTTTTTGGCCTCGGAGGGCTAAGACGCGGAAATCTCAAGGATATCGGCGCTGCGTTCGCTGTCGTAGTGAGTACAGAAAAACTTTCTCCTTCTTCCGAGTCTTACTGCTACGCTTCGACAACCCTGTTCGAATTATGGTTGTGTCATAGGCTGTATTTATTGCTTCGATCAGCGTCGGCCTCTTATCGTATACGCATGACATCTTTACCGACAGACCGAAAGACACAGATGCTCAAAGCTCCGACGCTCAAAGCTCCGACAGCGCGGTCACCTCACTCTTCTTTATAACAGTCATCTTCTCGGGGGTGGCAGCCATGGAATTCACTGCATTGCAGCTGTCGCGCTCTGGAAGCTCGACGTACATTGCTAGTGCCCGTTCGAAGGAAATCAAATCGACGGAGGCTAGCCCTCGGCAAAGTACTATGGTACCATCGCCAACGACACCTACCAGATTCTTATTCATTGTCGCTGACCTCGAGAAGGGAGGCACAGTCGGCGAGAAGAGCAAAACACAACGGCGTAATAGCGAAATTGCGTCGGTGATGGTGGATAACATGGCGGTCACATCCGTTTGTCTGCTCTTTCTGTCTTGCGTGACGCTTTTTGCTGGCATTTTCACTTTCGTCTGGGCTAACCAAACCCGCTCTGTTGCTATTGCTATCACTGTTGTCTTTGGGTTGTGGTGTATCTCGCCCCTCCGCTATGTTGCTCTTTTCCTTGCATCTCTTATTAAAAATATGAACTAATAATTGTATATTACATGTAATTAGCCTTCATTTGTTTTTGACGCTGTACAGTATTTTTCGCTACGTTTATCTATTTCATTTTCACCGCCTGTAGCATAATAGGACCGGCTTCAAGCTTCTCCCGAAGTGTCCCACGTGTCGCGGTCAGGCTGCACTGGCACGACTGGCAACCAACCGTTGCATTTTGTCATGATCAATCGTCTCGTATCTCGCCTCTTTCCTTTTTGTAAGAACTTCAAGCCCTTGGCGGGCCCATGCCGTATCGGTGTTTGTTTTCATTTGCACTTCAATTCCAACAAACGGATTTGCCGAGGTTATTGAAGATTCATCATCGAGTTCGCCTCGCGTACAACACGATGCCTACCGCGCTGTGTTCGCGTCCAAATTATCTCACTCCATGCGCATTCAAGTTGGACAACCTAGTGTCGGAAGGCTGGCTGGCTGTGGTAAGAGTAGCTTCTTTCGACATGCGACTTCCGCGCACATCCAGCACGGATGCCAGTGCTTGACCTTGGACTCGGAGACGACTCGGATGTGGTGACACGGTGCGGCTTCAACAACTACGATAAAGCGTCCCGAAGAGCTGAGCATTTCGCTTCAATTTGACGCTTCCTAGTCGTCAAGCTTATCAAGTCCTCGACCTCCCCTAGCCCGGCAAAGATTTTGATGGCTGTTCTAAAGTTCAAGGTCCTCCCCATCTGTGGCCGCGGTCGATGTCGATTCAGTCGAAGAAGAGCGTCTCAGCAGCTCTCTAGGAACGTTGGTCCAAGTTCACGACGATATGATTCTGCACCAGGGCGACGGCTGCTCAACCAGATTCGCGACGAGTTACGAATGGGCGTATCGAACATCGCCAACAATGTCCAGAACGTTGCCAACGCAGTTTCGTTTTTGTCTTCAAACCCGCAACTGAAAGGCAGTGGTATTGACCAACGTTGGCTGGAAGTTGCACAGGTATGTTGAGCTTCGTGAATCAGATTTTATTATTCGCGCACTCACTCTCTTCTCGTACTGCCTGCAAACTCAGAAATACAGAACAGCAACATCGTCTCTCCGAGTTGTCGCTTTACAGGGCAGCCAGCAGATAACTGGTACGTGCTTTCTCCAAGGAAAATTTGTGCTTGAGTCGTTGATCATCGAAATTTATGTCTAAAAGATGTCTTGGATCAAGCTACGGGCTTTTACAGGTCAGGAGCCAGCCCAGATGAGAAGAAGCGCGAAATCAAAGCGCTCAGTGAAGTAATTTCGCATTGCGCTTCATCGACAACACTCCTCCCCCTAATGTTCACTTAATGTAGGGAGTTAAGAAGTATATCGAGAACAGCTCCATCAAAATCACGAACTTTGTCAACACTTGTCAACATATAATTCGACTTGCGACCGATTGTCTAGAATCCAAGCACGGAATTCTTCGTCTTGATCAAGGACTAAAGAATGGCTTAGAGAAGGCGAAAGGCAACGCCTTTGCACTGAGTGAAAGGCGCATCTCGTAAGAGTCATTTTACATACTCGAAACATGTCTAACCTTCTCTTTATGAAGCTTCGGTCACGGAATGGTTCGTGAGCGCAAAGGAAAAAAGGTCCCGTCCTCTATTTACACTGAAATCGTAGGATACCGTTCACGAGGAAGGAATCGTGGGCATCGTTGAGACGCTGTCTGCCTTCGTTGGGCCTTCAACTCACCGAGAACTCCTCAGAGTATGTCAGATTCTGGATCTTATTCTTTTGTTTTTGATTACTAAATTGCTATCAGCGCACGGGAAAGGCGGAAATGCCAAGTGTATTTCAAGAGCCTTCATGTAAGTTTTCGATCCTCTTGTTCGCCGAGGATAATTCCCTTACGACTGTTGCTTTCCAAGTGGATAGAGAGTTTACGAAGATCGATATAATTACCACCTTCACTGACGTCGGCAGAATGGTAAGCTTTGCTGGTATCCGTATTCGCAACAACGCCTTCTCAGCAAAACTTGCTCTTTAGCTCCGGGATGATATTCGCGACGTACAACTCCAGTATAAAACCTACTCTAAGCACAACAACCTTAGAGAATACGGAGTGGGTAGCAACGAATGGAGTTTCTCATTATTTGAATTGCTGATCGCCTTCTAGGGTATTTTCGATCTTGTTTTGGATCTTTACAAAAGTTATGCAGACGCATTAAGTTCCTTCGGTCTGACGTGTGCTAAAGGCCGTACAGCTATATACTAGATCTCCTTAGTTGTGAGGTTTCTGCTACGTGATACATGCATTGTTCCTTTCGAAACTCGAAGCGAGTGTTTTGGTGCCAAGCGAGGCTGAAAGTTTTGAGGACTACATGTAGTACGTGCGTAAACCATCCTCCGTATCAACTTCTTCGCGTCCCGTGTTTTCATAATTGTGTTGTCTACTTGTCGACGAGATTGTTGTGACTGTATTTCTCGAACCTACGAAGCATATTGTGAGAAGTTATAAATCAGAGAGTAGAAAGGGAACGAGCAAGATGTACGGACATGTCTCGCGCGCTCGCGCGCTCTACAACCTTGATCGCAGCATAAAAATGGGTTGAGAGAATACATAGATTTGTAAAACCGCATTCGCTTTCCGTATCCTCAGTTTCACTCTATCCTCAATTGCCTAAGAACAGAATTTTACGCCACAGACTGTTGTTGACGGGTAGAGGCTGCGCAGGTCCTTTGCCCGCCAGCGACAACGCCATCGCGTAGCTTTGCAGAGCCCCCATTAAATCCTCGTACTGTACGGCGAGCTTTCCAACCCTTTGCTTGAAAACCTAGATTTTGTGCGTAATCAGCTTCGCGCGCATTCCGCTGCATTTCACAAGTTTAGCGTACCGCTAGAGAATGCCCGTTCCGACAGATTGCTATCTGCCCTTCAATGATACCTAGATCGTCGTGTATCTGTAAAGCACGGCATTTCACGGATAGGTTTTAGGCGGCACACGAAATTCCACGTACGAGATTCCACACTACAACAAGGTCACCCGTCCTCTCTTGGATCTCCACCGCGCGCTTCGATACTTGGGGATCTGATTTCTTCTGAACGTCACAGGTTTGTTTGACGTCTTTGACAAGGCCTGTATTACAATTCAACAAAAGATTTGGTGCACAAGTGCCTTTAATTCGGATTACTGACCTTTGACCAACTTCTTCTTCGACATCTGTCCTCCATGTAAATGATCAAGAAACGAAGGATATAGTAATCAAGACTGTATCACGCACTTGCCGAGATTTTCGGTCAGTCTTCAAGCGCTTTCGAGCGAGGATAGAAGAAAATTCCATTTTCTGCAAGGCGATGAATGATAAAGTAGTCGAGAAAGATCATCCGCAAGCCATACCGCTTCGTCGACGCTTATTCACAATTAGTAAAAACCCTTGTGATGAGAAAGATGAAAACCAACTTTTTAGCGACCGCTACTAGATCGCGCTGAAGTTTGTCAATCTCGGATAGTAAGCGAATTGTGGTCTCTTTTGTATGGGCACTCCACTTTTTCTTGAAATTTATCACACGAGATGATATTTCGTGGAAATTGTTGGCGAAGAGGTCTGCGCGTTCTCCGCCCTCCTCCAAGGACTGCCATTTGCACTTGAGTTCAAAAGCGAAAGAAATATATATTATTTTCGTCACCTTTCGATATCCCTCCAATTCTCGTTGTTTGTCCTCAATCTCGCCATCTTCGAGGAGATATGGAATAATTGATGATAGAAAATCTTCTTGTATGTTAGCTAATCCTAACGAACAGTCGAAGTCCACTGACCTCCTATCAAGAGCGCGCCATTGAATGCGACGTCTCGCGAACTTACGAGAATATTCTCAAAAGCCTTCCGAAACAAGATTGATTTAGCGTTAATAGAAAGGAGGTTAGCGACGTACCTTGCTTATTTCCTCCCAATCTTTCAAGATGGACTTTCGATCCAAGTCTTCGATATGCAGACAGATGTCAAGAGCTTTGTCCTTTATGATGCTGTCGACAGTCGAGAAAGTTGATCGAGCAGTGTTGATGTGACGTTCGACGACGGCAACGGACTGGACAAGACTTTTGCTCAGAAGCGGATCTGCGCCAGTGGACTTGACTATCAAGGATTTGTATTCGTCATTGCCTTTGAGGTTCGCATTTGGAGCGAAGTACTTCTTGACTGCCCCGACGAGTGACGGGGTCTCTGAGGACTCGGAATCACCAGGAGCCAGAGGCGTCAATGGACTAGACATCTTTGAGAGTTTTGTGCAAAGGCGACTTCCTCTCCTTCGTAGCCTTATAGCGGTGGTGCTTAACAAAGAATACTGATGTTGCAAGTATACGGTGGGGTACTGGCATCTTCGGGTCGTAACCAGCGCGAGGTGTCCTGCTGGAGTCCTGCATGCAGATCTTGGAGGTCATCTCACTCTAAGGTAGGTTACAGAAGCAGCACACAGTGGCAACGTATGGGGCACACGTGTTTGTTTGCATATATTTGGATCACCACGTAAAGTACGCTCCGAGTCCGACTGTCTGCTTGCAGTTGCAGTCACAGCACCATCATTACGGCGCGCAATGCACGCAAATGCAACGTTGTAAATGTACCGAGTATTGCGTGCAAAGCTGTAACAAATGCATGGCTTTGTGAACATGCTTCTGCGGTGAGTGATTCGATTCGGATTTGATGGGCGCGTCGAACTTGAAAAGCCACGCCTCGTGTCCTCGTCGAGGTACTACGACTGGCATCACGATGTAGATGCTATAGACAAGCCCTCGAACTTCCGAGCCCAAAGCCTGAAGAGACTACTCATCGGCGAGCTTCAAGTAACGAAACCTACCAGTACCCAATACGAACAACGATAATTATCGGTGAGTTGTGTCTTCTCGGCTTCTCGTTCTCCAGACCTGCTGCAATTTCTGAGTATTCGCTTTAGGATCAAGATACTTCCAAGATCAAGATCGTCCCAAACTCAGAATGTCAAATCAATTAGACACACTAAATCGAACACGGCTTCCAGCTCAGCACGGAGCGAAGGATTTAGGCCTTCTGGGCAAGATCAGTAGCGATTTGGGGAATTCAGCTAAAAACGCAGCAAAGGACATTCGATCTATCGCAAAGGACGTGGATGAAATCCTACAAAACGATCTTGGCATTCACTCGGAGGATTGGAAGAAGGCTGGAGAGGTACGTTATAGGTCAATGATATCGTGTTTCACGCTCATTTCGATCGGGGATTCAGGCATTCGTACACTCTGCCAAGAGAGTTCGAGGTTTAGTGAATAAGGGTCCTTTATATATCAACGGTACGACCCAATTCTTTGCCGAACAGAAGTCCTCTCAATATTGTGAGAAAAGATGCATTGGGGACTCTCGGCGATTTTGTCGCATCTAAAGACAACAGCTGGGAAGATAAGTGCAAGGAGATCGGTTCATTCAGTACAGTTAGTAAACCCGCATCCGTTTGCTGAAACATTTGCCTTAAAATCTGATTCTTGAAAATTGATGATAAGGGCCTCAAAAAATCAATTTCCGACTCGAGTAATCCTAGCGTGGAACACGAATTTGTCAAATCTTGCGAGGACATCATCGCACTGTGTAAACAGTACCGAAAGCCCCCGTGGTCAGCTAATGTACAATCAAAGGCAAAAGAAATCAAAGACAAATGCTCTAATTTAATCAGCAAAACGAGGCGAGTACGATATTATCCTCCTTTACTCTACTACGGTACCTAATACTGTAGGATTTTTTCTACAGCTTGGTCGACTTGGTAATAATCAGAAAAACCATGTCCATTTCCCCTCTGACAATATGCATCCAGGCTGCTGTTGCTGCTGCTGACACATGTTCTTCAAGCATTCTCAGAGCTTCGATTGGTTTAGTATCACAGTCGACGAGGAGTGAAATGATTACGGTGCGTATCTGTGGCGAAGGAATACTCGTATTGTTTATTTTTTCCCCTCAGTTCATCCAAGAAAATACGCCAAGGGTAGCCTCGTGTTCTAATCCAGGTGGGTGGGTCGTCATGTTCTTGACATAGTCTCCTTTGATCTGATGATTCTGCACAGGAAGCCCCAAGAAGAAGGAATTTAACGCAGTCAACACCCTGATTTGTGCAAGGAATATGGTATGTGTAAACATCTCTCTAAAAAGTATGTTATCATGTTCATTTCCTATTCAGCTATACGAGGATTTGAATGATATAGCGACGAGGTTCAATAGCACGGAAAACGAGAATGAAATGTACGAGGTACGTAGTATTTAAGGAATTTGGCTTTATAGTGACCCTTTTGCAGCACCAACTCTTGTTTGTGCTGGGACTCTATGACCACTTCGCAAAGATTCTCGAAAAATTCGCACCAGAATGTCTAATCGTAAGAGCTTACCGCCAACTCGAAGTGTTCGAACCTGACGCCTCGTGATAGAATGTCGGACCTGTTCGCGGCAGGGATCACATGGTCGGGTCCGTACCCAAGGAAAAGAAAAGCTCGCAAGGCATTGTATGTTTGATCGTCCCTACCGATGTGTGGTACCTTCTGACGTTACTTATGCAGTTTTCATTCTTTAAAAAATTCCTTCCATTCAAGTCTTGAATGTCTCGAACAACCGGTACTTCAAGGCCTCAAGCGTCTCTCAGCTGTCGAAATAAAGTATTCGTCGGGCTCTGCTGTATTGAGCTTCATTGTAATTCATCCTCGTTACTCCTCGGACAAATTGAACAAGCTCTACATGCATTTGCACGGACTACGTAACCCTCAAGGTAGGAATTTTTGATGATTCGAATTCAGAATAGTTGCAATAAACATATGAAAGTATTTGAGAAAGGTGATACTTGAAAATGTTCGCCAATAGTTATAGGCCCTACATAGCTTACAAGAATAACAGACCGATACAGAGTTTCCGAGTAGCCACGCGTAATCCAGTCTACTGCCCAAGTAACCTGCGCCACAAGCTAATACTCGGCGGTTTGTCTTGTCTCGCCATCGTTATTCCATACATCCGTAAAGCATTCATCAAATGGCAATATTGAACCGCCAATCTGTCGACTCTTTCCGAAAAAACCTGCAAGAATTGGTTAGGCATCAAAGAAAATAGCATTAAAACTACTCACCTCAGGTGCGCTGCTCTTCTCGGCGACCTTCATTTGGCCCTCAATCGCGTCGAGGTCCGAAAGTATCTTTCGTCCCTTTAGTACAGAAATACGAACGTCGTACGATTAGACGTACAAGATCCCACACTTGGACAAGTTCGTCGGTTTTCCTCTTAATTTCGACCGTGGTCGTGAAAACTTGCTCGTCTGCTCGTCTTTGCGTCTGCTCGGCCTTCTTTGCTTCTTTGATAAAGCCTTCAGGGTCTTATGGTCATAAGGAGGTACGTGAGGTTGCATATTCACTCGCCTTGGAGGCCTTTCTTGGTCACCGCCTGATATCATGTTGAAAAGTCAGATTTCCTGAGCGAGTTTATATTCACGATACGCACAATCTTCTGTGGTCCAGGGATGTCATCGGCCCATTTCTGAGCTATGAGGGACGTGAATTTCTGATTCTGATCGTAAAGAACGATTGAGGACCCAAGTCGAAGAGAGTATAGGTTTATCTCACCGTTTCGCCTATACTGACTCAAACTCTAGTGAATAACACGAAAAGGAAACACTCAACGTCACTGACCTCTGTGAAGCTGCGATTATATCAGAGTGCAGCTTGTCGATTTCGCTACACAGATAGGCGTTGCTTTCTTTCGCATGTGCCACCCATTTGCATCGAAAGTCTAGAACACGATTTGAAGTCTCGCGAAAATTGCTGGCAAAGACGCCGGCACATTTCTCGCCTTTCTTAAGTGACTGTGAGTGGGTTATGTGATTTAGGGATGCAAGTGTTTTAAGTCATCACGGATGAGAGAGTATTTCATTACCTCGCGGTAACCGTTTAGTTCACGTCGCTTTTCGGCAACGCTCGTATCGCTGACCAGGTACGGCATCAGAATTGAAAGGAAATCTTTAAATTAAGAGTCAGTCAATGCGGAGAATTCACGAACGCTTGTCTTTCGCAAATCACCGTCGATCATAAGCGCTCCTTGCTGAGCGACGTTTCCAGACGTCCTAAGGTCATTCTCAAACGCCTTTATGCGGAAGGTTATTATCAGGCCGCATTATCATCGAAGGTCACTAACCATTTCGATCTCCTGCCATTCCCTCAAAAGTGCTTTCCCGCCAGGCGATTCAAGACAAAGGGCAATTTTTGGGTCAATAATAGCACGGTGGACCTTTCGAAAAGATGTCACAGCCGAATCAACTCTGCGGTCGACGGTGGTAATCGCTTTCGTTAAACTCTTGTTCAGTTCCGGATCCACACCGCTGCTGTTGTAAACGGTAAGAGACGTATAGGAGCTGTCAGCTATAAGCTTCGCCCTCGAGCTGGCCTTGATCGGCGCTACCAGTTCGAGAGAGTCGGCAGGAGTTGCTTGCGAGTTGCTTGGGCGGCCTACTGAAGAGGCTGGCTTCACCATTGTGAGTAGCGTTGTTTAGATTCGGAGTGGAGTATTTCGAGGAAGGATACTGAGCAAGTTGGAATCGATCTTGAGCCGAGAAACTGACGCTTAGAAGTCTGAGTCCTCCTTTGAAAACCAAACAGGTGTTCAGCACGAGCATCAGTGCGCGCAACGCGTCATCGGGGCGGTCGCGGCAACTTGAGCGAATGGACGATTCCAACCCGTCACAAAGTTCAAGTTGATGATAGTCAGGTGGCGTTCATCTCGGAAACTACGCATTGCAAACGCGTTTGGAGAAGCATCGAATGACCCGCGATGATTGCAGGAGGAGAACTTGCACTTCGAGTTGGCTGGCGATGAGCGTTGGATGAACCTCAAGGCCTCAAGGCGGGTCACGGTTGCTCCGAACGTGTTCGTTTCACTTCAAGGTTTCCCACGGAAAGAGTGCCGATTGAGATTGACTTTGACAAGATCTTGAGAACAGCTTTCATAACCCTTGACATGCATATTGAGCATGTACGCGAAGTGGTCGGCATATGCGATATTACTGGGTCAAGAAAGAGATGCATCAACATCTCCTCGTCTCAGGTGTCGGTACTGGAGCTTCTCCTCTCTTGCTTGCAAGGCTCTCAACTAACTTTTGTCTTCGCCGTCTTCACCAGCTCTGATCCTTGTCGTTTGACTCGAACTCCACGATATCTGTGCGTTCCTCCAATAGCTAATCCTGCTCGCTGTCGCGATGCTCGATGATCGAACGAGGGTCCGGGGTGAAAGTAATGATGGCACTGCTCGCCACCTTTCTACTGTCAGTCGCAACGACCAACCTGTTGCACGAGGCTCCGTAAAATCTGCGAGACGAACGAGGACGTCAAACACACGCCTATTTCGTCAAGTGAGACGCGAACTTAAAAAGAACGCGCTTGATTATGCTAGGTGCATTCACGAAGTTCTCAATGATCTGGAATCAGTGTCGCGTTCCTTCCGAATTCCTTTGGGGGCTGAAAGCGACAATAAACACTGCAAGGAATGGGAGAGCCTTACAAAAGTACGTTTTTACATGAAGGTATTTGTGATAACCACGTTGACAGTTACCATAGCGATTTTTGGAAGTGAAAGGTCTTGTGCGAAAACACGCTGAACAGGGTCGTGTCAAGCTCAAAGGTTAGTTCAAATTTCTGTCTTCAGTAGTTTTCAGAACAATGATCTCCTCTTGCACCTACGCAAGACACTCTGGGTCCGCTTTCGGGATTTCTTTGCAGTGAAAACAGTGCTAGTATGAAACAGAGTGAAATAATTATGTCTCTGGAAAACGTACGTATCTGACTTACCACAAAAAATAAGTAAAGGTGACTTACCGACTCGTTCAAGGGACTCGAAGATTTCATCGCGGAATCACATCGAAAGGCGGCTCTGGCGACTGAAATCTGCGAAGAAGTGGTCAAGGCTATCGATCACAATCTCGGAACTCGTAACGATTACCCCCATCACATTCGACGATGCCTGAACAAAGTGAAGACAAATCTGCTTGGATTGATTGAAGGTGAAATTTGGTGTGAAAATTTTTTGATACTATCTATCATGGAAATTTGATCAGTCTACGACAGGATCGATTCCGATTCGGTCAGTCTGATCTTTCGTCTCAAAAGTTTGGATTTTAAAGTGTTTATTCCCATTAAGAACATCAATCAAGAAAGCTTTGGACTCGTAGAAGCACTACGTGTATTCATCAATCCGAGAACACATCAAAAACTTCTTTCTGTGCGTAATCCTTTAGTCAGAGTGACCTCGCTGTCTCACTTCTACTCCAGGCTCTCAACAAGACGGAGCGCGCGGGCTCATTCTCAGAGCAGTCCTCGTCAGGTATCCGATTATTCTGCCTACGTCGAGATCCATGATGTTTAATAGCCACCCAAAGGAGGCCTTATGAAAGTAAATGTCCTTAAAATCCTTATGGACGCCGGGAATCTTGTATGTCCGTCAATACACCTCATCTTGATGCTATATTGACTAAACGGAAAACAAACCTGTAGCTTGCTAGAGATATTCAAGAGTCGAAGGCATGGAAAGTAAGCCTCAATTCTGAGTCCTTTCGCATACGCTGATCTTTTTCTTACTAGGATAATTTCCGATTACTCGTAGAACTCTACGACTGCTATTCAAATGCCTTGGGACGTTTCGTTGAAGCCTGCATTATATATCCAAGTCAGCAGTGGTCTATCTTCGATATCTGTTTCAAGCGCCGCACAAGGGATACAATGACCAATGGGTTGTCGGTATGTCAGGTACGCTTCCGTTGCTGTCTTGCCTGGACAGATCATTGATAACAGTTTTCTCCGTTGCAGGGGACGCCTCTAGGAGACGGCGAAAATAGCAATGAGAAATCCAAGAACAACAACAACCTGATAGTACGTCCATCTATCCATTTTTTTAATTATACGAAAAAGACCTGACTCTGTAATCTAGGTACGCATACTGAAGGCATTTATGGGGATCTGACATTATGTGCGCCGGTCGTACCGCTCAGCCGCAACTTTTGGCTCTGAAGTATGGGCTCAAGTCGTCGCTGTATGTTTCTTATCAGTTTCGTGCACACAGACCTAGCCAGCTGTTCTTTCATATTTATTCATATGTATGAGAAATGATAGAATACCCGTCACACGATACCCAACATGCCCGAAGTATGATCTAGAACCCGAGTCATGCTTGTATGTACCGCACGACTACAGTAGACATATAGTATGTCGGCTCTTGTGCACCTACATCTTTAAATTGAAAAAAATTGTTACGTTGAAAGTGTTGGATGGTGGACGCCGCAAGGGTGTTGTCTTGTAGACGATCAATGACAGTAAATGAGGCATCGATCTGAAGATGTAGTGGACTCACTTACGTGCAACATTAATATTACCTCTATCGATCGAATGCGACCTTTCGTAGAAACATTGCGGCGCATCTGCAAAATATATCACTTATGAAATAATCAAAAGATTACAAACTCGTGAAGATATATCTTTTCGATTGGACTTGGAGACAGGGTTGGGTGAGGAAGGCGGTCGTAAGCCTGCTAAATTTTCATAGATGAATACTATTTTCACCAACAATGTACTCCTTTACCGCCTCGTGTTCACGTACCGGGAATCTTTCCAAAGCCTCTATTAAACCCAGTGAGTAAGGTTTCGGAAACCTGAAAGCGTCGAGAAATTTCGTGACTTAGATATACATTTCGGTAGACATGAAAATTGTTCCGAAGATCCATGTTTGAGGAAAGCTTTCCTTACATTCGCCAACACAAGGCTGCCTGCTGAATTCTTGCATGATGCACATCTGATAATGAGTCGTGAGTCGCAAGTTCAGAGTCCAAGAAGGAAGAGAACCATGCCCTCATGCTCTGTGCGCGGTGGCGGAATGCTGCAAGTCTTAACATCCGCCCTTCTCGGTTGATCAGCACCGTATTCAAATGCTGTACTACCACCACCACCACCACCACCACCACCACCACCACATCAGTCTTCAACGAGGTGTCCGTGAGCCCTCGACAGGAGCCGCTCGAAACCTTGAGTGCATAAACTTTAGTTCAGTGAGAAGAAAGTGACGCACTGGATCCACACTCCCGGATTACTATTACTTAGCGGACGCCATCGAATGGTGTCTCATGAACTTGAGAGTATTGACATCATATCGTATGTAAGGCAAATTTCTCCGGGTGCGTATGGGGCAGGCTGTAAAGACTTCCTTAGAAGCAAAAATTGAATTCGAAAAGACTTCAAGTTGAGCCTGAAAAATGATCCAGACGTCGGGTTTTAGCCGAGTGTACTACCGAGGCCGTAATGCTCACCAAACGTTGAATATGCTGTTGAAGTACGAAGTTACGTTGCGCCGTTGTTCACGTTGATTCGATTCCAACGAATCACGTCCGTCGGGCGCGGCCGAAAACTTGAACTTCCGCTCACACAAGCCGGCATTTTCCGTGGCCGCAGGCAGGAATCTCCTTCTCCTGTTCTCGCTTCTCGCCGCTTCTCAACAACCACTATCGTCCTTATGCAACATGCTGAACACCAACTTGGTTCTTGAAGGCGCTTTTCATTAACAAAATCTGCTTGTATCGCGGAGCCTCAGTCGGCTTTATGGGGTCTACTCTGACGAGAAACCTACGACGAAGATTTGCCTGTCGACGTGCTCAAGGTCCCAAGCTCCTCACTATTCATTGTCACATAGGCCGACATGAATCTTCTGGGATCGATTTACGCACGGCAAGGGAGATGTTGGGTATTCCAAGGTTGAGAACCGTCACGGTCTCTATTAAGAAGTGGCCATGATGATCGTGGAAGTCTATCCACCTTGAAACCATGTTCATTCGGTACGACATACAATCTTTATTAATGCAAACCGTCTTCTTACTGATTTGTCATACGCACCCTCGAATCACATACAAACTTGGTCCTCGTTTACGAACAGATGTTTACACACAGTCCTCGTCAGTGTGCTCACAATGAAGTTCAAGTCTTCCTCTGGACCGCTGAACTCGCCGAATCTCGTTGGAACTTTGCAGTACTTTTCAAATGCTGTAGATGGTGAAGATAAGACCTCTATCATCGTCCCGAACAACCTTGGCTTGAACCCGACACTCAACAAGCAGCTAAAACTCTCTGTTTCTGCCGTGTCCCCGAAGGTCGTCGCTGTCAGGAAGTCATTTGAAGTAGTTGGTGGGATTGTTGAACGATTCTCCACTGATGGAAAGGATGCGAAGCTCCGGGAATGTTGGAAGTTGATTGAGAAGGTGAGATGGTATAAGTTATTTACAATTTTATCAAGTACTCATTGCATCGAATTCAAACAGGAATATATGGATTTCCTCCAGGAGTCTAGCCAGTTAGCGATCCACGGCGCGGAGATAATTCATGGTGCGTAATGCTTTTTCATTCGCAACTTCAGTCGAAGTAACCATGCCGACAGACTTCCTCGAATCTGTGCTGCCTTACCTCAATTCAAGTGGCAATCTCGATGAAAAGTGTGAAGAACTTAAAGCCTATTGTGGGGTCAGTTTCTCTAACATGCGGAGAGGCTTCGATTTGTACTTACGATAATTCGCAGACTCTTCAGGAAGGTGAAAATCAAGCTCGCAAATTTTCCAAAACTCTCGAATCGGTCGCCACGCAAGTTGTAGATTTCAGAGAAAAGTGGCAGCATCGCGTCGAAGAAGCTGTTGGGGAGCTAAAAGATTCGATAAAACGCCTTGAGGACGATATACGCGAGCTTGGAAGAAGGTTAGATGCCATTCTGGATCACAATCCATTCGTCCTACTGACGCCTATGCAAACCACCCGACAGCATACATGATGTCGTAGGTGTTGAACTTATGTGACATCGTTCAATTTATTGACTGGATTCTCTCAGACAGGCAACGTTTCGGAGCTCAAGTCTCCTAAATCAAACAAGACGGAGAAAGAGAAGCTAAAGAAAGAGCAGCAACATGAATCTCTTCAACGGCAAAGGGCAGACAAGCAAGTTGGCAAGTACAGCGAGAACATCACTTCGAATACGGATGGGCTGCGCATCGTGTGGAATCTTGTTCGTCTTCTCCCTTTGCTCACCGGTTCCCGTCTGACAAGTCTGGTATTCGCAGATCTACGACGATTTGTACCTCATTGAGACTCATTTAAGGGTCACCGCGTCCGGGAAAGGTCAAGCCGTAAGTGATCTGTACAGTTCTTCGTGCGGCGTGGTCGCCTAATGAAAGTCGTTGTAGCTGTTCCAACAAAGGCTTGCAAAGCTGCCCGACCAGTATCGTGTCTTGAAGGATGCGCTCGAAAGGTATTCGCTGGCCCTTTCGATGGAGCCTTGTACATCGGAAAGGTCCTTTTTCGGCAGATTGCGTTCTGTATTCCATTAGGGTTTCTCGGATTTTCA
The DNA here is from genome assembly GCA_001020605.1 of Schizopora paradoxa. Classification (NCBI taxonomy): domain Eukaryota; kingdom Fungi; phylum Basidiomycota; class Agaricomycetes; order Hymenochaetales; family Schizoporaceae; genus Schizopora; species Schizopora paradoxa. Next base: position 75,260 of record KQ085959.1, read on the forward strand.
TTGCATCTTCTTTACATGTTGTACATGTATCTCGTTCCCATTTGCGATGCCGTTCGGTATCATTCTTCTCGATTTCAGTGCCATCCGTTTGGTCTTCGAGTCACGGATCGCTGCTACATGAAGAGGGATAAACGTGCTTTTGCATATTGGTGATCCTCGGACATAAAGGTTCGTTCTCCTTTCAGTAAAATTTGTAGGAGACCGACCCATCACAGATTATTCTTCAGTGATGTACCATCCGGTGCAAACTTGGGCGTTGGACGGCTTACCCGCTGCTTACGAGCCTAGCCAATCATTCGACACCGCTACGACAGGTACGACATCAACAACAACCCGACTGTGGCAAGATCCGCGAATGAAGTCACCTGCCCTTCAATTAAGGAGGGAGGTAAACTCATGTTTGTTCGCTCGTTAAAGGGCCATCGTCATGTTAGCGACTGTTTGCATTCGCCTACGAGACCACTCCCATGATTCCAGCAGCTTCAGGATTTGTCGGGCAAACATTTGGCGACGGTTTAAGGCGGCAACGCGCAGGTATGTCCTCTGCGTCTTATTCAACTATCGGCATGGAGCATCCGTCCGCTGACGTCTCGTACATTGTTCAGATAACATCGCTGTGAAGTCTCTAAGAGATTCCGTAAACGCTCTCCCACCGAAGGTATCAGAGGTTCGCAAGGGGTTTTTGGAGGTTTACACAGTCCTTGGGAACTTGCGGTCGCGAAACGGAGATGTTCCGTTACAACGTGACTGGAAATTGATTGCTGAGGTTTGTTGTAAAGTACTAGTCGATCATGTTACACGAAGCTAATGCGTAGCAAGTCGTTCGATAATGCGCTTGAAAAGTCCAGGCACATTGCTCTGAAAAGTGCCATGGCGATTGGTGGTACTTATAAATTGCTATCCTTCTGATCATTGCTCGCTGAACCTTTGCAATTTTGTAGAATTTAGGGAGGAAATAATACCCTACCTCATGGACGAAGAATTTGACCTCGAGTCGAAAAAACCAGAATTACTTGAATACAAGAAGGTGAATTATATGGATTTCTTGTCTTCTGCTCCGATTGTTAATAGTAGAAAACATAGACGCTTCACAGCGGGCAATCGTTGGCATCAGAATTCCTGGATGATCTTGACGATATTGCAAAAGAACTGGAACTATTCAAAGACCAGGTTATGGAACTGGGTAACGAAGACGTCGCAAAACAGTTCAAGTGCCTTAAGGACAGATTCCTGGTGCTCAAATTCAGGTATGTTTCCCTGCACAATTGTCGGTGGATTCATCTGTTGAAGATCATACGGTATTCGCAGATTGGTACGTTGGGTGTTACAATTCTCAGATTCAAGGCAATGAAATTGCTCCTCAATGTCTAGGCGTTTTTGAATGCGAATAAAGGTGCAACTCAAAACCGTGGCTTACGTGATTGTTCAGCTAAAACCGTTGCTCCAGACGTCATTGTGGTCCAGCAAAAGGTGGCAAAATGTCAAGCGGCTTTTGAGAAAGGCCAGAAATCTCTGATAGATGTCTGGACATTGGTCCGTACCGCATCCAAATTGTTCGGGGACTGTGTACCAACACCTGATTTCGCATATAGATTTCAGAAGACATTGTGTACATTGGCCTTAACATCGAGCGGACGGCAAACGAGCTCAATTGGAAAGTAAGCTGCTAACGTCATCGAACAATCTGCGATCAGGCTTAACGTGATGTGATAGGGTTTCAAGCGGCGGGTCGAACAATTGAAAGGACTCTACGAGTCGCTGCAAGGGTCCTTAGAGAAGTATGCGAACGCTCTCTCACAGCAACCTGCAGTCGAAGCAGCAGCGAGGCTGAGATTCTAGATCTCTTACGTTTCATTCTCATGTAAACTCTCATGTCTATCTGCCTTCTTCATGCTTTCCTGATGCCTCATTACAATGTCGTTTGTTCTTCTGTCACTGGGTGGGTCACAAGGATGTCCCAACCCTCGACCCACCCGCTCAAACTTCCAGGAATCATTTAATGTGTTCAAACTTAGACGACAGAACACCAGTTCGCAGTCGCGGCATCTGAGGTGGACGTCCTCACACCAGCAGGATCACATTTGTTCGTTGGCAGCCAGCCACCGAAGGATCAAGGAGAAGAGTTATTTTGCTTATCGTCTATTGGCGTCTCAAACGTGTGGTAGAGGTGCTGTATTAAATCAAAAGAGAGCACACCTTTGCCTGATTTCCTTCCATCCATCAGCGTTCTAACCATCTCATGCCACCTATGCAGTCCCGCCTAGCCGATATCCCGTTCGTCAGCGCTAGGGGGGAGGAGACAAAGCAAACGACGCCGAACTCGGGCTCTTCCGCTTCCGACGAAATCACGCTTGTGGGGAGCTTCAAAGCTTTCCGCGGCCGTCACCTCCACCGTACTCAGCCTCAGACGGCGGTGGATGGCCCGGGAACCGATCGCCCAACCAGTGCGACTAGGACCCCTAACGACTTGACAACTGTGAAGTCCTCCATCGAGCAGATAGCCCCCTCTGTGCGCTCTGTCAAAGTCGCTTTTGATAAGGTCGACTCCTGTGTATGGGCTTTGTTGTTGAAATTCCCGCGAGATTCGGATGATCTCCGCAAAATCAAGAATAATTGGAAGGATATAAAAGAAGTGGGTGACGATTTAATCAGGCTTCACTTTCGTGTTTCTCACCACCTTTTGATTGCGTAGTCGTACGCCAATGTTTTGCGTGATTCCAGTAAGATCGCAATACAAGGAGCGAGTACGGTCATGGGTGACTACATGCGATCTCACTGAACGTGAAATCAATCTTTCTAATGGACACTCGTAGACTTTATTGCCAACATGTTGCCGTTTCTTCAAGTTCACGAGTCCGAAGTCACTCTTGAAGACAAAGTGAAGGAGTTGAAGAGATATACAGAGGTCAGTCCGAGTCGTCTTTGAATGCACAACATTAACGGTGCCTTAATGGGTTCATCTACGTCATAGAACATCCAGAAGGATAGTCAACTTGCTCGCGAATTCTCACTAGCGCTTGGGAATGTACAAGAGCAACTGACAGATTTCAAGTTTGACTGCATTGGATTCAAACGACTGGTGGAAGGCTCGCTAATCGAATCCATCAAAAAACTTGAAACCGAGATCCGGAATTTGGATTCACGGTAAATCAGAACCGGCTGCCATTGTGAAATCTATCATAATTACTGAATTCATTCCAATTTCCAGTGTCCAATTTTTGGTCTGTGTTTACGAATATTATTTTTTCGGTTGATCATTTATCGCCGTCGCGATTCCTGTAGAAACGAGCGTTTGCTTTTATTCGTGGAGCCAAGAAAAAGGAGCAGGTAGGAGCTAACACTTTCGAACAAAACTGGGGATGACATAACGCCTCTTTTCAGAACAATCGACTTCGTGTGGCAGCTGAAGGTACAATTTATTATCTCCCGCGCAATTCATCTTCTACAGCTAACATCTCAGACTTAGTGCAAAAACGGAATGCAGACATCATTGCAGGCCGAGCCGGCATTTTGTTTTTGGACAACGAAGTACAAGAGATAGTTGGGAACGCCGAAGTTGTCGGCCAAGAAACAGGCCTTCTTAGGACTGTTTGGAACTTCGTGAGTATTGTTCTGTTCTCTGAATCTAGATTATACCTTGAAATTTGCGTTGGTTGATAGATCGAGGATGATATCCATTACGTTGAGGCTCAATTACGCTTTTCTTCGGAGAGCACTAACGCAAAGGTTCGGTTCGTTCAAGCCTCTAACCTGATGTGACAGACTCAATTGTGGATTTCGCAGATTTTCTCTGTTCGCGTCCAAGAATTGGAGGTCAAATACCGAACCTTACACGAATGCCTCAGAAATTACGCATGTGCCTTATCACAGGTGGATACGATGGATTTCACGGAGACGGCGGTCAGCCCTAGACTCGAAGTCTAGGATTCACCACGAATTATCTTTTCTCCGACTACGTCATGCGCGATATACTCGTACATACTACTTGTGTTGAGCAAAGCGATAAATTATTGTACGACAAAGGAATCCTCAGCTCATTTCAAATGAGCTCCGATCTGACGAAAATCTTACGATAGGAGTGAAACCTCCGCCCCAAGCCCGGTTGGTATTTTGTGGATCAACCAACAGAGACAGTCCAGCTAAATCCTGCAACAAGATAAATTTAGAGTTGCGTCTTGTAATATTCAAGGGTACTGTAAATCATCCCAGCACTTACATGTACATGCACGAGAGAGACGACGATATAAATTATTTCTTGGACCAAAACCGCCTGAAGAACTGAGCGATTTTCGAGCGATTCGCCCCATCCGGCACATTCAACTGGGGAATGTCGCCTTGAGCACCATTCGAGAGCAACGAGGCGAAGTCCTTCAGGGCTGTTTCCATGTCTTTATAGAAGACCATGACAATTTTATCCCTCCCCTCCAAATTCTTGGTATAAATAAGTTAGTTAAATTCAAGCTTTGACATATTCGTGCTTTCAAGACGCACCACAGAACTGGCATCCATTCTCCCTTCCTGTATCCGCTTAGCAGAAGCCTCTAAATCCATGCGCAACTGAAGGTAGAGTTTTGTCACCTCTGAATTCGCCGAATAGGTACTAAGCTTTTACACGCACGATATTACGGACGTCCATGAAGCAGTCGAACGTATTGGAGGGTCTTTGAGCATTCGGGTCTGAGAGAGGACGATTTTAGAAACGCATATAAGGCAAGCTGATATCGCACCGACCTATTGACAGGTGCTCAAGGTCTTCGATGCGTGATCGATTTTCACCGTCGAGAAGCTAATGGGTGAAGAGACCTCAGAAGTGTCGACGGTCGTCACATGTAAAGCATACACCACTCATTCGACCGACTAGGTCCTTGGACAACAACCCAGACATGGCAGTCATAAATCCGGGTAGAGTACTGTTGTCGAAGAATGTGTTCTACTGAAACACGTTATTATGAATCGACTGAATAACGTTGATCACATACCATACGCCCGTCGGGCCTTAAATAAATTGAAATCGCGGTTCAACTCCTTAGTTTGCTTTTGGGATAGATAAAGATAAGGCTCACTGAGTAGTAGCCAGGAGGGAACGGACGTTGCCTCTAGCTATATTGGACGGCTCTAAAAGAGCGGAGAAATCAGTATTTGTCGACCAACGTTCTTGGAACCTGTCCATCTCGTCGATAACCTCTGAGAGTTTCGGCTTCAGAACGTCTTCGCGAGCGCCTGCGGATAAAAGTAGCTATTTTGGCAAACGTAAGGAAAGGGACCAGAAGGTTTATTCAAATTCTATACCCGGAGATACGCCTCTACTTGCGCGCTCCTGTCTTCGACGGAATTCTCTGGATCCAGAAGGTACGGTAAAACGCTGGTCAAGAAGTCTAGTAACTCCATGTATAAGCTTTAGTTGGATTGATGAAATCGAAACATTGTATCGTACCGGCAATCGTACTCGCACCGTCCACCGCAAAGAGCCTCGTCTGAGAAACTGCTTGATCGTACTTCTGAAGAATAGAAAAGCATATCAACCTTGTGACTATCATAGATACGATCGAATTTACATTTGTTAGCCTACGCCAGTCGTTCATAAACTCTGCCTGCGTTGCTGTGGGCTTGGGAATGGATGCACGGATGCGTCCGTACGTTCTTTGCAGTTCTTCATTGCACGTGATGAGGCGCAACGCGATTTCCGACTTTTTCGAAGAGAGCTCCTTGCGCACGGCTCTTTGAGTGGCTTGGATATTTCGGATACTGATCTCTCTCCTTCCGATGGGAACTATGGGACGCCTCCAACCAAGAGAAGATTTCTTTGTAGGGATTAAATCGCTTCGAGACCCAGGAGGCATTTCGAGAGTTGGAAATGGTAATCGATGCCTTTCTACTCAGAGAAGGCTTTTTCGGCTCGTGAGGACCGTGCAGAGGGTAGTTCAATGTGAAAAGGATGAGAACACGAAACCTCTTCAAGACCGGTAAGGCTCTCGACTTTTAACGCGATATCCCTCGTTTGAAACCTCCTTGAAGTTCTCTCAATGGCTAAAAAGCGTCGGTTGCAAATGTACATGCTCTAACCTGCCGCAAAAAGATAAATTAACGAAAGAGGCGGGGGGAGAATGCAGGCGAGAAGTTAAGTGTGGTCGTACACCGAAGACCAGTCAACGCCATCAGGTTGTCTTGGTTTCCTTACATGTGTATTAAGAGGCTGGACAGGTCTCCGGATGCCTGGAAGGCTGAGGGTTGCATACAGCACTCAGTACTGCAGCAAACCCGAGACCAGAGATTGTGAGAGAGAGCAATCGGGACAAGGTAAATGTAACTCACCGCAATCAGTTGATATGCATGTTCCTTCCACTAATTGACAAGCCCGTCGGTAGATTATTATACGTCGGTAGATTTTTTAGTATTCTTCAAGAAAAGCGTCGAATTTCGTACAACCACTGCAAGCTGAAGGACGGAGGTGTGTTCGTGAGCAGCTCGTTGCTTCATGCAAACGCCTGTTCGTGTAACCCGAGCGAATGTTTAATTCAGGAGCCCAAAGGGTTTCGTGAGGCATCAAATCTTCTACGTTCATTAGAGAAAGTCGGAGAGACAGTTGTCAGAGTCAGAGCCATCCATCGTCACGGTGTTCCACCGTGACGACGACGATGAGCCTGAGATCATACCAAATTGGGAAATACTATTTTTGCAAGGACTGTATTTCAAGTGACTTGTGAAACAGATTTCAAAGGAAAAAACCCCCTTGTCGCTTGTGTGCCGTTTCTTTCAATTTACACAGTACAGCTATCGTAGATCATACAGCTATTTTACTGTTAGGGCATTTGGATTTAGAGGTGCAACGAAAAGAAGACGAGCATCTAAATACGAAAAAAGCGGAATCAAAAATACATGGATTTCAGAAAATAATCGGATATGCATCCTTGGGTGTATGTCAACGAGAAATAGGTTGAAGAATGATCGATAACTTCGATAGCTATCATTATGATATGACGCGAGGCCATATATTCAACGTTCCATTGTTGACCTAAAATAAAGGCACGGAAAGAGCATACTTTTCCACTGTGACAGCTCGAGATCAACGCTCGGCAATTGATGACAAAAGACATACCCATGGTACCCTTCGTGAAGTTCGTGTATTCGACTGCCTTTTTCGTGGAGCAGTCAACGCCGATCGAAACTCAGACAGCGCGTCAGGGAGTATGGAATATAACTGCCTGAGCATGTACACCTTCTGCGGTTAGGCAAACGTTTCAACATCAGTGGATTAAAGACAGCCGTTTACAACGAGGATAACCACTCACAGAATCGAGGTTGGCATGGAGAGCTTGGTTCCCGTCTTGCCTCGCAGATTCCACAGCTTGAATATCACGCCGGAACTGCATGACGATGAGATCATAGGTATTACGCAAAGCACGGCGGAACGCACCATTGCCCAAACGTTGAGGATCATACTCAAGGGCGAGACATTGGCAAAGTCTCCGGAATTTCCTTTTCTTTCCACGACGAGACGAGTATCGCCCTCTAGGTCCTTAAACGATGTCAAAGCATACTCACACCAGACTGCTTATAGCTTACCATATACAGCTGGTCGCTGTGCGCTGGTAGCAAAACCATGTAGGTCTTCAGTAAACCATCCGGAAATGTACTGGAATCGAGCAATGAAATCTTTTGGAGTGCATGAGCATCGTAAGCAAAAATACAATGAGAAAAATATGAGCCCATGGAACTTACAATGTGCTCCCTGCGCCTTGACAACGAGGCAATGATTATTCGTACAAAATTATGCGATGACGTTGCTCACTTCAACTGAAGGAAATCAGTTTCAAAAAGTCGGACGGATCATATTGATAGCAAACGTACAAATTTTTCCTTCTCCGAGCGTTCCATGGGCCACAATGAGAGCGAGTCCATGACATGTCCATGAGCTTTGATGAATTTCTGTATCGTTCGTTCGGCTTCAACTTGAAGCACTTTAGCATGCTGGGATTACATTTAAGCGTAAGTAGCGAAAGCAAGCAATTTTCCTCTCACTTACCTCAAGAAAATTGTTGATTTCTGCTTCCGTTGTTCTCCTTGAATCGAGTGCTTTCACGATATACTCAAAGAATGTCCCCGCAAAATCTACAGAAATCACAACGTCAGCTAATCTGAGTAGAGTTTAGAAGACCGAACGTACCATTCAGCGCACTTTCCGCCTTGAGAGAGAGGTCTTTGATATCGTCGGTTGCGCTCTCTAAGACCTGCCAGTGGTATCGACTGACGTTAAGTGAAGTGATAACCCCCGTCTTTTCATCGCGGTCTTACCTGCTGATCCAAGCCGCTCGTTTCTTTTGTTGTTGCCCGAATCTGCTTTGCGTAAGCCTTCAGCGTCGCTCTAAGTATTCCACCAAAATCCGAAGAAAATTCTCTGGTAGCTCGGTTTTCAGCGTGCCCGTTTTGCGGAAGCGCTAGCACATCCGTTGCTGTCACCCCGGGCCCAATCGTTGGTGAAAATACGTCTGGTAAGTCGACTGAATCAATGTGCGGCATTTCGAGCGAGCGAGAGCAGAGGTGCCTAAGGTCTCAAAGGATTCCAGATCGCAACGTTAACGTCGAACGTTAACGCTGGAGCGAGTCTGAGTCAACGTCACTGGTCACAAACGCCCCAAGTCCCATCTTGCTCTTTAATTTATGCAATCGAGATTCGGTCTGCAGAACCAAAGGCAAGTTCGATCTTAAAAGTGCCATTTGATACGTGCGTACGCTGGGTGGTGAGGGTAGGAGCGTAGGAAGCAGGTTTGGCGGCTGCGGACGACTCGGAACCAGCACGGCGTCCGTGACGCGTACTCGGTCACAATCCGCTCACAACTTTGCGTGTTTCCTTCATCATGAACTTCCTTCGTTGTCATCACCCTTGATTCCTGAGAGCAATTCTCCCTCATTTCTTTTCCAAGTCTGGTCAGATGGGTTCATATCGTATTGGATGGCGGTAGGTAGGTAGGTGTACCGGCAAAGGTCCCTAAACAGGAACGCCGGGTGTCGTGGTCCGCGGTATCAGTAGCGATCGATCATGGGTGTTCCGGCCCCCATGACCTTCCGTCCACTGACTGGCGACATTCTGCCACTTTTCATCCCGAATCTTCAGATCTTGAGTCGGCATTCCAAGGATATCATCAGGGTGTTTGGAGAGCTCTGAGCCGCAATGAAAACTCGAAGTGAAGGGTGCAATGCAGGGGAGGGGAGGATATTTTCCGGTATGTCAGGTCGCCTTCGAAGCAAGTCTAGATCTGACCCGCCTTCTCTTTAATAAATGAACGGGACATACTAGGTATTCTATCCTTAAGTACATACACACAGCGCCGTCACAGAGGGAGTTCTTCTACGACGGTCAACACTTGTTTGCGCCATCCCTCCTCTTTGCGAGAATTATGGCCTCCGAATCCCCCTTTGAATCTCCTGCCCTTGTCGGCAGCACAGACGCTATCTTTCGCATTTCTACCTCTGACTCAAGAACCGGCCAAGGACAGTCCGCGCTACTTCGCGTGCAGAACCTCGGCCTTAATCCTACACTCAACAAACAACTGAAGGCTTCCGTCTCCGCTGTGTCTCCGAAGGTCATAGCAGTTCGAAAATCCTTTGATGTGGTTGAGGGTACAGTCGAGCGCTTCTCTAGACACGATGCAGACAAAAAGATTTTGGAGGATTGGAAATTCATTGAGACGGCGAGTTCCTTGTGCGATCTTCATCAAGCAAATTTGTAACTGATGTTGAAGAGCAGAAATACGCTGATTTCCTTCAAGACTCCAGTGACCTTGCAAAGCAAGGAGCAATTGCAATCGGCGGTGAATATGCATGTTTTCTACGTTTGCGTTCATTATCTGACTCTCGAGCCGTAGATTTTATTACCCATATCATCCCGTATTTGATCTCGAGTACGAATTTCGAGAAGAAATGTGCTGAGCTGGAGGCTTATTGCGAGGTACGTCGCCTTTACGAAGCATTACTCGTACTTACTCTCCTGCTAGACTTTGGAATGCGGTCAAGTTCAAGCTCGGAAATTTTCAAAGACGCTGACCTCAATCACCTCGCTCGTCTGTGAATTCAACGATAAATGGCATCGACGCACTGAGGATGCCGTTGACGAGCTAAAAGACTCGATAAAGCGGCTGGAAACGGAGATACGCGAACTCACAAAGAGGTACGCGTTCTTGTGCATCCATAAGGATCGGAGTTACCACTAATAATTCGACATGACGATCGCAGCATTTGCGACGTCGTGAGTCTATTCTTTACCAGTGCCTTATAGTTTCAAACCCGATTCCTTCAGAAGGACAATGTTTCTGAATTGCGTGTCGCTAAATACAACAAGAAGGACCACGAAAAGATGAAGAAGGCGGAGCAGCAGGAAATTCGACAGCGCAACGAGGCAAACCGGTTGGTCGATAAACACACTAACCAAATTAACGCGAGCTCGGATGTGCTGCAAGTAGTTTGGAACTTGGTACGCGCTAGACTCTGAAACTCGAATAACATTGCACTGCTGACAGAAAGAGTAGATTTACGACGACCTTTATCTCATCAAAAGCCACCTCAGGATCACTGCTACAGGGAAAGCAGATCAAGTGAGCATTATGTCTTCTTACTGCTCGCATGATCATAACCATATTTATCGAAATAACAGCTCTTTCGGCAACGTCTGGCAAAATTGCCTGAGCAATATAATGCGCTGAAAGACGCGCTGGAGAAGTACTCTCTAGCACTTTCGATGGAACCAGTCAAGGCCGAAAAGTCATCTGGGGTGTTTGGCATATTCCGTCACGTTTTCCAGAAATGAATCAATTGGTCACCTCTCGTGGACGTATCTTTGCCTTTGCTTATATTTTGGTTTCTCTGTATATGCTTGGAGTGTAATAATATTCTTTTGGGGCTTTTGATACGAGTACTAGGTGGGCTTTTTAGCATTACATGTGCCAGGCATTGACCTAAACCACAAAATCGCAGGCCAGAGGTTTCGCTAGGCGCGAGGTAAAAGCCATCTCCCAGCCATCTCCTCGGACCTCAACCTCCAAGTCAGCTATTACCCTTGGGCAATCGATTTCAGAGAAGTCTCAAGACAGACTTCAATGTGATCTTCGCTTCTTTTCTCCTGGCGGGTCGTTTGTTATCGCGTCGCGTAAAGTCGCGGTGCAGTACACCTGACCAGCTTATTTCATATGTGAGGTCTGGCGAAACGTCTGGCCCTCTTCATTTGCTACTGCTTTGTGTCGCACTCGTTCAAGGCTGGAAACATCACCCGCCACTGACGTCCTGCGGATGATAAGGATCAATTAGAAACTCCCCTCATTGCGACGGTTCGCTAATCACGTTTTCTGGTGAGCTTCTGTCCAAATTTAAGACGCTCGAGGTATCTTATTAGATCCTGTAGGCCGGCAGAACCCAACTTCATATCTCGATTTCACGAGTCGATTTAATTGCTACAGCTCGCGATGGCCATACCTGCATCCGTATTATAGCTTGCATCTCTCTTAACCTTGCACCTCATCTAAATTCCAATTTCGTAGCGGGAACGACAATGCCCGACATCCAACCCATTCTCCGCGCCGACCCTACAGAAAGGGTTTCCCTCAGTAAATCTCCCACTCACGCGATGCCGAACGAAAGTCCGCGCAACTTTCAGGACTTACAGCGGCAGGATCCACGCCCTCGGATGAGTTCCGCATATCATCCGCCACCAGGAGTCCTCAAGGATTTAGAAGAATACATCGCGAAAATTCCATCGTCCGTGAGCTCAGTGAGAGCAGCGTTTGAAAACGTCGACGGGAGACTCGAATCTGTGGCTTCTAGTCAACCAGCGGATTGCAAAAGCGTCGAAGAACTTAAGGAACAGTGGAGGGTTATCAAAGAGGTACGAATCGGTTCAAATTTGAAATGAGTATTTTCGGGCTAAGTTTTCCTCACAGAGTTATTCCACAGTCTTACATAAATCGAGCGAGATCGCAATCCAGAGCGCGACCGCAGTTAACGGTGAACACGATTGATCTGTTGCTCAGTCAACTAGCTCACGTTTTTCCAGATTTCATCATGCGTGTGATTCCATTCGTAGAGAATGAAGACCCAACCATTTCCCTTGAGACCAAGCAGGCTGAATTGACGCAGTACCAAAAGGTAAGTTCAAAATACCCAATCCATGAGATGATCAGCGTAGCAAGAAAGTAACGATATCAACGCAGATCGTGGACGAAGACAAGGGACACGCCGCGCAGTTCTCCAGAACATTTACAGACATTCGTAGCGACGTTCAAGCGTTCAAGCTCAAATGCGCCGCTTACAAGAAGCATATCAAAGACAGCCTTGTTGGCGCGATTAGGAAGCTCGAGGGCGAAATAAAAAAGCTTGACTCTGCGTGAGTGTCTCTGTAATAAAAATTCGCTAGCCATTGAAAAGAATTATCCGCGTCTTCCCTAGAGTTCGCAAAGTGGTGTGTATTTCCTCCACCAATACAAGACCTATACCTAACCGATCGAGCAGAAAGCAATCTTCGCAGTTTTCCGCAACTCAATCTCGAACAGCAAGGAAAGGGAAAAGGTATGCGTGGGCTATCTTTATGGAAGGGCTCTTTCCTCTGAACTCTCCGATTCTCTTGGCTAGCTACGAGATGCTGTCAACAACGCCAGCAAAAGAGGTCAGTGATCGCTTTGCTCATCAGTCATCAATGCTCTGTTGAAAAGCATGCATCGTAGCAAAAATCGAGAAGTGCGCTGGCTTACAAGAAGCAAAGTCGAAGTTGCGACAAATCGACTATGACACGGACGTCATCCACGACAAGTCAGAAGGTGTCGAAAAGGAAATGAGTCTATTGGTCACTGTATGGAGGATGGTAGGCATTCACAATGCTTTGGGAAGGCGATAGTACTAATGTCGAAAGAAGATTGGAAACGACGCGGAATACGTCAGAACGCAACTCCGGTTTTGCCTTGGAAGCACATGCTTTCAAGTAAGCTTTGATACTTATCGGAAACATCCCTTGGTTGACCGCCATGTCTTCGATTGCAATTCAGATGTTCAATCCCAGATTTTCTGACTTGGAAGTGAAATACAAAACGCTGTACGACCATCTGAACAAGTACGCTTCGGCGCTTTCTCAAGCCGATAGTCTTCAAGACGAAACTGGGTACGAAACCACTGGGCGGGGAGTGGGCTTCCAAATAACGCTCACGGCGCATGTGTACAGAACCGAGTAAACCGGGGTGGAGCCCGAGTTTTTTTTTCGCGATCTCCGTCTTGTACATTCTGGGTCGTAATCAGGTGTACTGATATTCTTATATGACTTGGAATTGATCCGAGTGCTAGTGCCATACTGCTACCAACTCTTTGTTGTTCAACCGTATCTCTTACCTCCATAATGATACTCAACTTCACGATGTATTTCGTATTTGAGAGGAGTTGAGGAGAGTAAGGTATGTTTGTGCATTATTTGGAGTACATTGAAGCTCTCTGAAGGCAGATCAAGAAAATGAAACGAGCAAGATATCGAACCACGGAATTGAAGCATAAATGCCAAAAAATGGGAGACCTGTCCGATACGGCGAGTGCACAATGCGATTGTCCGACAGTCAGAATTAACGCTTCTCTGCTTTGTGCGACCAGAACCTTCGGAAGAAACTTGGAATTCTGAACCCTCTCGACGCCCCGGCCGGAGCGTGTAGTTTCCCTTGCATTCCGTCCGCAAGCGAAACTGCAAATTCTCCCAGAGTGGTCTCGAGCTCCTTGTACAGTGCTTTGGTCATCTCTATTTTCTGAGGAAATCTGTTAGCCATGAAAGCATTTTAAATGACATTACGGAAGCCCACCGAAGTACTCTCTTCTGAACCCTGATTTCTATCTTGACGTACGGCTACCAATAGATCGGAGCGGAGCTACGAAATATTGTGTGAGTGCTCTCCCAAGTAATATTTGTCCAGTCACGAACCATGCCTCGAACATTCAGAAGGCAATCGAAAGGAGATAAAGGGTTTCGTGTTCCTGCGCGTTTAGAATAAATTGTCTGAACGTCCATCGATGATACTTCGAAACTTGCCAGCAGACGTGCCATCTATGTTTTCAATGGTAGCACTGCTTTCGCCGTCCATAATCTTGCACAAATGCTTAAGAGAGGATATTCGATAGCAACTGGGATGACGACTTACATTGTTAAGCCGCTTGATGGTCTCCTTTCGAATGAGACCCAGCATAGCGGTCATGAACCCGGGGATTGAGCTACTGTCCAGCATCGTAATCTGCGAATAGTTTAGGGAGTATCATTATCTGGGACGGGTGGCATGAATTACCGTTTGTGCATCGAAGCTAGAACATTGCAATGTGAGCGAACCTGATGGACGTCGTGATTATTTACTTACGGTTTCGAACTCAATAGTGCTTCTACTGACTGCTTCGATAGCTTAACGGGTTCCAGAAGAGCTTTGAACCTGTCATTTTCAATCCATTTATCCATGCTTGCGAGAACCTCAGCAACGTTCTGCTTTGTGGCGTCTTCTCGGGAATCAACTGATTGAAGTAACTAAAGGTCATCTTTAACCAGATGTTTGACTTGAGAGTTCCAACACATACTTTCAAGTACGAATTTATTTGTGCGGCCTTATCAGTATTTGAGTTCGTAGGGTCCAAGAGGTACGGCGTCACGCTCGTCAGAAAATCTGCAAATCAAAGTTGAGCCGAATTTGAGTGTACCTGACTGAGGCTCACCTGCGACCGTGCTTGCACCATCTACTGCAGACAGTCTTGTCTGTGAGACGATTTGATCAAAATTCTGTAAGAGTCAGTCAGAGTCTTATGGTTATTCCATCCCCGTTTAAACCGATTTACAGATGCAATTTTACGCCATGCAGTCAGGAAATCTTGAATGTCGTCGCTCCGTCCAAGTGTCTCCCTCGCTTGCCCATATACAGATTGTACCGCTTCGTTACATCTCAGAAGACAGAGAGCAATCTCTGACGATTTTTGCGAAAGTCCTTTTCGAACTGCTTTCAGAATCGTTTCGAAATTGCGAGGTACTTCGATGTTGCGCCGTCGTTGATTTTGAGAAAGCACTCCGACTGGATGGTTAGCGGGTTCAGAGTTGGACGTGACGGGAGCCTCGACTGCGCTCATCGTAGGTGGGTCGTTGACGAAGAGAACTTATGAAAAAGAGTACCATGTTCATAATGTTGGATCCTCGCGGTGAAGGCGTGTTCGAGTTCACTGAGCCAGGCATACCGTCCACGTGGGTTTACGTAAGGTTCATTTTTCGATTTAAAAAAACTTAAACCTTCACGATCCTGGTACTAGTATCATCTCGTTTATTATCATGTTCCTGTGACCTTTACCCCTTCGAAATCGTTCATATGAGCTACATCAGACTTCGAATACGACTACGAGGAGATTTCGAAGTCACCTATGCAACGTGCAAGGATTGGCCTCGTGTGGTGGAATTGTAATATTGCATCGGTATCTCAGGCGTATGGTTTGGAGAGAATATAAGTTATCAAGACGGTGAGTATTAACGAAAATCTATCAACGACCAAGCAGTTTGCGCCAAAGTCTTGAAATCTAAATATGATCATAGTGGTTCAGGTACTTGAAGATGGATGTTGAAAGACACGTACCACATTCCCTTGCCGGACGGTCGTCCTACTCGTCACTGCTTCTCTGTCGCTAGAACCAGGCGACTAGTGAAACACAATGAGTTGAAAGTAGACACAAGTTACCAATCCAAACTCGCTGACCTGACTGAGAATTTTTTGTGCAACCTTCAAGGACTTCGAAAGACAGTCATAGAGGAGCTTTGCATCGCGGACCTTTGAAATGTAGCATCGTTGTGACGGCAATGAGCAATGAGGTTGAATCCAACAAGCTGAATTGTGAGCGCAAACTTACTCGCTTCGAGCCTTCGTCATTGCTAAGCAAAGTTGAGTCCTGGACGGATTTTATATCCTCCAACAACTAGTTCACGGGCGGTCAGTAAGGTGCATACAATTGATAAATCTCAGATATGACGGAACTTACCAGTCTTCCGACGTTAACTAGATTATCCAGAACGTTAAAAACCTGGTTCGCTGTCAGCTAGTGCATCAGCATTCGTAAAAGCGAAGCTATTGAATTAATTACACACAAGCTCCAAAGGCCTCCGACTCGACGCGGCTGTCGATATGCAAAGCCTAATAAAGGCTGTATCAGCTGCAGTGCAAGTGTGCAGATTGTGTCGCTCACAGAACGGAGCTCCGAAGCCGTGCCTGGAGGAAGAATGAGAATCAAAAATTTCGCTAATCCGGAAGCACGTGAAGTATCATTTGCGCCGCCCTGAAAACCATACTCCATCAGTTGAGTAAAGTCGATGCCTATTGAATGGGCGGACCGTGACGATACTTCGAGGGAAATGTGAGAATACGGTCGTTCAGAAAATCTCAGCTGCGAGGGATGCTCTCTTACATAGGTTTTTGTAGCAGATTGTTGATATTATCGCGGATAACCTTGAGACGAGGAGCCAATTCTTTGGTATATTCGGTCGCATTGGAAGGCCAATATCCTTGGAATCTTTTCAGGCGATCTAACACAAGTCGCAGTTGTTCTAAGGTTGCCTGTGCGTTCTCAGATTTGCGGGTAAGAAACTTCTCGCGAGAGACGAGTCAGAATCTGGTCTGGAGTGAAATACCACAGCTACTAACGTCCATGTAGTCTTGTATCTGTTTTGACTTTTCTTCGGGGGTGTCTTTCGGCGTTCTTAAGTATTCCGTGAAAACGGTTAGGTCTGATGGCTTGTTGAGATCTTGGCTTAGTCCCACTGAAATGCAGACATACCTTCCAATAAAGAGACACTGTCTCCTACGATGTTTCGTATCCCTTCAACTGCATTTGCACACGCCTTCGGACCCTTTGTTAGCAACAGCGATGAATGGGAGGAAGTGTGTTTACGCACTGTTTTCACCGCTTCCCATTGAGATAGAGTGTTACTAGAACTTTTACCCGCGAATTGTGAGTCCATATATATCGCCACATCTCTTGCTTCTTTTTTGATCCCGACAATCTGTTGTGCTGAGTCCTTTGCGATACGTGATAGCTCTTTCTCAACTTCTTGCAACAGCTTACTGCCCTGTTCAAGCGTCTGAACCTGCGGTTTCTTCGTGGGCAAGCGCGAAGTTCGTCCGAGCGCGTCTTGTTGAGCTTCGCGTTTCTCGTGCTTCGCCATGTCCTACGATGTAGTCTTAACCGTAGACAACTGGTTGTTGAAGATGCGCATGCACCGCACACTCGCAAGAACGTCCGGATGCTTGAAGTTATCGAGGAGCGATTGGCAAAGCGAGGGTCGTATCACTATGAGCACCGGTAGAGATATTTTGATTTCGACTTCGTATAGTGTTCATTGTACAGCTCCTTTGTGAATCGTGAGGCATGATGGACGTTCTGGTGAGGCAACAACGTTGGACGAGGTGTGGTTCCGAGTCCACGGGTCTGGGGTTAGGGTTACGCTGTATAGAGCCCATTTTTTCAGTGCCTGTTCTTCGTTCCGAGTCCAAAACCATGGCCTCATTCAAGTTCAAGCATTCCGTCGAAAGCAGCTAGGAGTTTATCGCGATTTCTTTACTTTCTTAAGACTTTGAAACCTACGAAACACAAGTACGGCATGAGTCACAATAACTTGAAGGATCCTGGGACCTGATTTGACCATGAAGATTCGATGGGGACGTTGACCGCGCTGCAACAATGCGTTCATCTCTAGTTTTCATTTCAGAGGATGCCGTTAAAAGTGTGCGTTGAATCCATCATTTGACCCGCCAATGCATATGTAACTCATTACAAACGCGAGCAGGAACTTCGCGGAGAACGAGCCTAACCAACGTGCCGTACATTCACTGTCGTCAATGAGCTCAATCCTGAGTTACTCAACATTCGCCTGTACCAAAGGAACTTCAACCTGGACCACTTGTCTCCCGAGTCGATCGTGCAATGGCGAACAACATGACTATCGCTTCGGTAGTAGGGGACTCTAAGTCCGTATCACCACTCGCTCGGAACTTCATCCTGAGGTCGCCTTCCTCGAAAGCAATCTCAACAAGTTCGCAAGTCGATGCCGTCCTTAGCAAAGAGCTTAAACTTGCCGTCAAGTCTGTCGCTCCGCGGGTAGTCGCTGCTTTGAGGTCTTGTCACGCAGTAGAGTCGATTGTCGAACAGGTCGAAGGGTCGAGGTATTCCGATAATGAACAACCTTTGCTCGAAGATTGGCGTCGCATCATCGAAGTATGCCTCTAAAGTCTCCAAATACTTAATTTAAATTCAAGACTGTTACGAATGCAGGACTTCAGAATTGTTCTGAGAAATTCAAGACAAGCCGCAATCGCAGGCGCAACTCAGGCGCAAGGTGTGTAACCTCTAAGACTATAAGTTTCAATCTACAACTCACGGAACGCAACCAAAAGAAATATCTGGGCATATTCTACCATATCTATTCGATAAGGGTGTGTCTCTTGAAGACAAGAAGAAGGAAATTCGCACTTTCTTGGAGGTGTGTCCATTCCAGACAAGACGAAACCTGCTTGCTGAATTCTACAGAGTGTTGAAAAAGGTAGAGGAGCCGCTGGCGAATATTCTATGACATTAGAGAAGATTGTCGACCGTATCTCTGTCTTCAAAGCCAGATGGACTGGACGTGTCGGGCGAGTCGCGCAGGAGATCACGGAAAGAATTAGTGAATTGGAAGAGGAGATACACGAACTTGCGGAAACGTAAGCCCAAACCGAATTTACTCGTAACTTACGTGTTAATAAACAGCTTCTGCCAGTATCAAGCAAGTGGTGCGTATGTGATTTTCGATCGAGAAAGCTAGTATGAACTTCAGTTCCCCGTACGTCAGAAAAAACAAATATCCAAGTCGAAATCCTCTCAGGTAAGGGCTAGGCGATTCTAATTGTGGATTGTATCAAGACGAATTGAAACTTTATATATTCCTTAGGCTGCCAAGCGTTTCGCAGGTAAGGTTGGATTAAGATCGACTATCATATGTATGAAAACCCTTACCTTAGAGGAGAAATCCAAACAAAGCGCTCTCCAAGTAGAGAAAAAGGACGCACTGAAGGACAAGGACGACCAGCTCAAGTCAGCGAAGAACGTTTCATGTCACACGACGCGCATCAATGTGGAGACCGATGGCCTAATTATTGTATGGAACTTGGTGAGCAAGCACTAATGCGTTTTCTTTCTCGAAGCTCTTATTGAAACATCTCTTCACTTAGATTGCCGACGACGTTTCCAATATAATGAACTACTTTGATTTACTCAATCAAGGGGACTCGAAGAACGTGCGTAGCTTTATATCGAAGTGAGATACCCCTGTAAAGTTCTAACGAGTTACCGTCGCCTCAGCTTTTCGAAGCCCGCCTCGAAAAACTGCCTGGGCAATACAGAGAGCTCGAAATCGCTTTGCGGAAGTACGCAAGCGCATTGTCACACAGACTAGAACCAGGCTATAAGCCTGAAAAGAAAGGCATTCTGAAGTTTTTGTTATGGTGATTGACGATCTGTTTACATGTCCAGGCTTCTTGTGTAATTTAATGCCAGATATTTCGACTCAGACTCTGAGGCGTCTAAGGTGCTCTCGATTTTTGAAATACTACGATAGATCTCAGGAAGTACTTGTACTCTGTCGCGAAAGCAAAAAAGAATAATAGTTGACCCAGACAACAGATCGCAGACAATTCGCAGTAACGCGACCTTATCCCATCGATGCAGCCCTCCGAAGTTGACGAACACGTGGACTCGATCTTGCCGCCAACACCTCCCGAGGGTCCGCTAGAGCTCGGTGGAGTTCTTGAAGGACAACTCCAAATATAGAGTACACTTTCAGTACGACGTCTATTCGGGTCTGATAGTCCTGATTAAAGTGCGCATCCTTGAGCGCACTGACGCAAGAGGATTGGATGAAAGTTGTGTTACCTTCGCCCCTGCCGCGTTCGTGAACCAGACCTTGCCCTGGGACACCTTGTTGGCTGCCGTAAGATCGCATCCTAGCTGTTGCGCCGTAAAAGAGGTTAGCGACTGGGCAGCACGTCTGGTATGCATATCTTACGATTTTCCAGAAATTGACTAAGTGATCTAGCAAATTCGTTTTGGAGCCTCGGGTTGAGCGAAAAAAAAAGTTAGTAAAATCCCCTGCTCTGCAGAGGAGGCTTCACACACCGACAGAATGCTTCGGACCGCCCAAAGTACTGGTAAGGCTCGCACCATTCTCTCCTTCTATGAGCTACCTCCAATATAAGTAGAAACGCCTGACGGAACGACGAAGGGATCACCGTGCTTAAATCCTTGCTGATGTTTCCTGGCAGTAAAGCAGTTGTCGAGCTCATGACCCCAGGAAACATAGCGTTGTCCAGTATGGTTGACTGGAATGAGATAATTTAGCCAGTCGTATCCAGTCTTTTTCATAATCCCTTACGATATCCTTTCCGATCCTCCAAGAAATCAGAATAGACAAATTAAGCCTTTGTGGGGGTCGATATGATGTGGCTGCTTACAGGATGTGCGCTTCAATCAATCCTTTGATTCCAGATTTTACTGCGCGTGCACCTCCGTCGATAGATGGGTACTTCCTGCGATGCGCCGCCGAGAACCGTTCTAAAAATCTCTCTATGTTATGAGTCACCCGTAGCAGCCCTTCGGTAATCAATTCAGCCTTTTCCTGCTTCTCCTTCAATTTCTGTTTACATTCATTAGCCAAAAGTCGACGAAAAGAAGACATGCTAAAGCTGAAAAGCTAACCGAGGAGTACAGATTGATTTGCCTTGATTTTATGGCGATGCTCTCGGATGAGTCACGTAAATACGGATAGAAGGTATCCAGGAAGTCTGTACTGCAAATGTTATCATTTCTTCAACTTATGGATTAGGAGGTACATACCAGAAACATCGCTGGAGGCAAGTCTCGCCTGTTGACGAGTTTCTCCAAGAAGTCTTCGATACTCCTGAGCAAAAGTTAAGAAATTGCAGATAAATTCGACTTGTTGTAATTATATACCTCTGCAATAGCCCGCCAATCCTCTGCAACGGCTTCAAGTCCCGAAGAAGTCAACGCCGTCGAAACGGATAGAATGGACATGTTGATGCCGATCAAACTTCCCGCTACATCCTTGGCTCTCAGGCTTAGGTTACTTTGCGCGGCGCTCAGTCGAGGGTCTCGGTGGGTCCACCTGGAGACGAGGGCAATTATTCGACTCGTAAAACTGGATGATGAAGCAGGGCTTGCGGCTCGAAGTGGTGGTTGCTGAACCTGGATTACTTTCGCCTCGCGCGAGGATTTGTTCAGAGGTCCGGGCATCGTGGAACGTAATTCGTAGTTTCTGCGAAGTTATGGTCAGTAGTAGAACGCAGATTAGGTCAATGGGTTCCTCGAGTATGAGAGTGCTCTTGAGAGATGAACTCGTTGCAGGCGCAAGGAACATGGCACATTGCAAGCAGGCTAATCGAGCGGGTGGAAACGTGTATACCTCCTTTTCTTTCCAAACGTGAAGTATGGACGTGATGCTTCCTCGGTGGTGCGAAGGGCTTATGAACTGAGTAATCAATGAAAATCAAATAATATAAGAATAAATTGTGTTCGAGATATTAAAACAATACTCCGCGATCGTGATTTTAGCATGTACTGTCAGAGCTGCCACACGCTTAGCATCGGATCCAGCCCGGCTACTACGTTCGCCAACTGAACTGACCCATCTCCACTGATTTGCTAGTACTGCCTCATTAGCCCTCTATATGACGGAAAAGTGGTAAGAAACTCACGTGTCGCTGACTACTTTATACCAAACAAGCGCAAAAACTTCTTCAACTAAATTAGGATTCAGTATCGAGGGTTAAAGCGCGAAGGAGAATGTCGCAGCGACGTACTCCTGATAATTTTTTCGGCGTGGATTCTGATACTTTCCCTCTTTTTGCAGGTGTATAGCAAGCACTGTTGAACTCTCGTAGTACATTTGGTAAACAAGCGTAGAGGCCTCTTATAGAATCGAACCGCATCTGTGGTGAACGTTAGTATCAAGTCCACAACAAAGACAGAGCAACATAGGCCTGCGTATTATGCTCGTACCTCGAACGAATTCATATCGCGCCTTCTTGAGTGATCGTTAAATTGCCGTTGCAGCTCGGAAATGTCAGAATAAAGCTGCACGAAGTTCATTGATAAGATAATAAGCAAAGGAGGATGAGAAACAGACCATTTTGCCAACATTGATAAGGGTGTCCAACGAGTTGAAGGTCAGATCGACGTGATCGTCTATGCGCAAGGTGTGAACTTTCGGATATTATAATGGAAGTCGAAGTAGTACTCTCACCAACTTCGTTTTGAGCTTCCTCGACCTCCGGACTGTTTGCACCTTTCAAATACTTCGAAGTCGTTAGCATGAACCATGCATAGGAAATGTAAGTACGCACATTTTGAAGGATGACCCTCTCCCGCTGAGGTAGCAGCAATGACAGCGAGAGCACAATCCGTATTCTTGAGATATGGTAAGGCATCTTCATGGCAAGGATCAATTGAGAGTTCATTATTGATGGGATGACTTACATGTTGTGTCTCAATATTCGAAGCACTACGTACGTGCTTCTACATTAGGGACTATAATATATCATATTCCAATAAGCATTTTCTCACCGACTTTCGCAAGCACGAAGATCTTCAATCGATTTTTGAATCGCTTTGACATTGTTTTGAACCTCTTGAATTCGCGGTTTGATATTCTTTGAGTATTGTGATTCGCCAACAGGCCAATGATGATCGAACTCGGCGATTTTCGCATGCGTTTCCTCCAATACGGTAAACACATTGGAGACAACTTCTTTGGTTCTGACCGCCAATGTTTGAAGGCCCTGGTATTACGTACGTGAATAAAAGCAGACGTAGAAGGAATCTCGAGTTCTGACCGCTTTGCAATCTTTGATCTCCTCTGCTTTAGCACGTTGGGTCTCCCTCGAAAAACACATGTAGTCGTGAAACGAAGTCAAAACATCTTTGAACAACAATCAGACGCATTCCTACTCAAGAAAAAGTGTGGGCATACCTTCAACGCGAGCTTGGCCGTCAATCGAAACCTGCCTAACACTAGAAACGACATCCCGTATCGTCTAGTATTGAAAAAGGGTGAAGGGTGAGTGAAGCTTGTTCCCAGTCCATCCATTGAATACATACCGTTGCGATTGATTCCCATTGTCTGTATGTATTCGCACCTTTCCCCAGTTCCTGCTCCAAAAGCATCGACACCGCAAGACTCAATTGATCAATCTTCTGGAAATGTATCCCGATCGCCTTCGCCTCCGACGTCAACGTCCTTTCAATGCCCTGCACAACTGAAGATTGCGGCATTGTCGCGTTCAACTTGACGATTTTCGGGCAAGCGCGAGTAGAGCAGACGAAGGTGAGGTCGAAATAATGCCCTCCAATTCGTTATAATTCGTGCCGGAGCAGTCTTGAAATGACTTCGGCGATGGTGTACCGATCGAGGGCCGAAACGTGGAACTTCTTTTGGAAAAAATGGGTCGTCGTCCTCGTCCTAGATGGATGGGTTCGAGCACGCGGAGGTAAAGCAGAAGAGTGTTGTTATCTTCATCGACCAAAGAGGTCTGTGGAGTGCACGGACGTAGGTCATCTAGTCGGAGACTTGCACAAGCAACGAACACAGGCCATGATGTGAAGGCACGCACAGCACACACAGCGACTCGTACTTTCTTGCACAAGCACAGGCGGCCTATGCAGTAGACTTCATGACAGATCCGACCAATTGGAATCGGATACTGCCATCCCAACACGTTGAATGAGTAAACCGTCGTCACGGTCCAGCGGGTGAAGCACTGCCCAACGCCTCGCGTCTACCGCCCCTCTTCCACACACTCCTTCTTCCACGCTCAACAGTTCCGTCCTGTAAGCTTCATGCCTCGGAAGTTTACTGAAGTTAATCAGGTTCGTATCAAGATTGCCAGTTCATTGATGATTGAATGAGGTAACGCACGAGATCCACTGAAACGCCATGATGTCCATTCATCCATTCCCAGTCGAACAACCAAGCTCTCCATAGGCGACAAGCAAGCTCTGCGATGTATTCTCAAGAAATTCGTCTTATGAAAAGCTAGAGTCGAGATTCAAAAGATGGATATGCGATAAATTTCGAATGGATGTTTCGAGTCCAGTGGGAGGAGGCGAAAGAAAGGCAGAAAGAGACTTGTCCACAGTGGGCCAACGCTTACGCGTGGCAGCACCGATTTGCACACCGTAATGGTTTTTCCACAGTGATACCGCCATCGAGGCTAAGTTCATGGTTGCACGCTTTCTAAAAGATGAAGAATGTCACGTACTTGAGCTCAACGAATATAGTAGTAACTCGTAATTTTGAAAAGATAGTTGTTTTGAGTGGTGTAAGTGATCGTGGGGTGACAAGTAGGAAGGGAAGACGCTTCAGCTAGCGCTGAAGGAAGCGCTCGTGATAAGCGAGCAAATATAATTCGAAAGGGACCGAAAAGATGACCCTGAGAGCCCCGTGGAACAAATTACCTTGGAGAACAAGTATGTCAGCGGAAACACAGGAATGACACGGTAATATTGAAGAAGATGTCCCTGTGAATGCCGTGAGATGAAATTTCCTTGGAGAACAAGTGCACCATCCAAATCGAGCGAAAAAGTGCCCAACTCAACCGATTTCGCTTAACAGCAAATCGGAATTTGGGGCGGAGATTGAAAGAGAAGCACCTCGGGTTCGAACCTTAACCTTAAACTTGTTCCTCTCCCCTCCAGGCAAATCAGCAGATTGAACGTTGAATCATGAATGCAGGTCAGCGCACGAAACCCATGCCTCAAGCATGCAATTATTATGTAGGCATGGCTTATATGCCACACGAGGACGACGGCTTGTGGTGCTTGACCCATTCCTTTGACGACAGTCTTTCGTATCTTTCCCGCTTCCCTCACAAAATCTACTGGAACAGCAATCGACATGGACTCGGGTTCTCATCATCTGGTGCCTATGAACACTGACTTCAGGGGAGTTGAAGTCATCGGAAATAAGTCCTCGTCCTCGACCGTATCTATCACACCTTCAACATGCGTGGATCCGGCGTTGGGCAAGGAATTGGCGAAATCCATAAAGACAGTTTCGAAGAAGGTCGACGCTGCATACTCATCCTTCTCTACAGTGAAAAAAATCATCAATGATCCTTCACTTGACTTGTGCAAAGTCGACGAGTATCGGAAAGAATGGGAGAACATCGAAGAAGTATTTTCATCCATCATTTCCTCTATATTATCTTGTTCAACAAACGCTCTCTCGTGCAGAGATTTAGGGACACCCTTTTCGACTCCAGTAGAGTTGCAGGAAGTGCAGCAGCGACGCTATTCGGTGAGTGCTCTCTACGATGTTACACTCTAATTCTATTTTCTAACATCGACAACTCGAACCTAATAGATTTTGTTTCGACGATCATTCCTTATCTCTTGTCGGACTCTGATATGCTGATAAAACAGGAAGAACTTCACTCATATCGCAAGGTTCGCCCTTACGTTCAATAATGACACCGTTACTAATCTTTCGCCGCAGAACCTTTCTGAAGGCAGTCGAACAGCTTTTCGCTTCTCTCATGGGCTGAGGGAAATTTCAATGCGTGCCTCTAATTTTGAGAAAGATTGGAGCCAGCACTCAAGTAGCACGAGTCTCGAACTTCAGTGTGTAATAGCTCAGCTGGAGCAAGACATACGCGAATTGGAAGCAAGGTGCGTATTAGCTCGGATTGCCGTTCCATGACTGCCTTTATTTACATTGTACTTTCCAGCCTCTCTGAAGCTGTACGTTGATTCGATGTCCTATCTGCTTACAGCGATTGACGAATACGCTGCGTAGGAGAAAAGTATCATGTCGGAAATGAAGGAAGCCCGTTTCTCTATGTCCAAACAGGAACGAAACGGTATGCTCGACCGGCGCAACTCTTGAGAATCCTCTGACATTTTCTGAACAGCCTTGATTAAGAACAAGAAATCGGCAATCAGAAAATCGAGCCTCGCAAGCTCCAAACAAGCTCAGTCGGAACAGCAAGTCACAAAGCACGCAGGCGTCATCCAGGACAAAGCAGACGATCTCATGGGAGTGTGGAACATGGTAAGTTTCCAAATGGAATCTCTTTCTTACATTTGGTCTTACTCGTCTCATAAGATACTGGAGAACGTCAACCTCATCGAGTCTCACATCAAAATAACAGAGAACGGGAAATCTCCAGACGTACGTTCTCAGCGCTGTCATTGACAACATTTCGGTAGCTGAGCCATTTCGCTAGCTCTTCGTACAACGGGTTCAGAAACTGGCTGGTCAGTACGAGAGTTTGATGGTCAACCTCAAGAGCTATTCTTCCGCCACCGGTCGCACTGGTCGACCAAACTTATGGCGAGCCCTCATCACTATCTTCAAGATATAGGTAGAGATCGGAGGTTTCCTACCTTGGTGCTTCCAGTACTCGTCTCTATGAACCATAATTTATGTTTTGTGTACACAATGATACGTTGTTGCCACAGCCAAACCTAGAATCAACGATATTAGTAACTTGCCGCCCTTGAAAGAGAAATTCTTCGTGGTTTGCATCAACCATCCAGATGTGATTACGACGAAAACTTGGTTAAGAAGAAAGACGGAAATTGCATAATAAAATGAATGATATACAATGAGTTGCGCCTTCAAGCTCACTTTTTACCGCGTCGAGGAGAAAAATCTTTCAAGCAAACACCATACGTCTTATAGACGTCAAGCACAATGCTGATCTTGCCTTGGTAATGCTACAAAATTGTGCCTCATTAGTCCAAAAGCGCATTTGAAGCAGGGCTAGTCGTACCTCACGACCGTTTCTCCCGGAATTTTCTTGGCTCGTGGCAGCGAGAATAGCTTTGAAGTCAGCCATGAGCTACATGATTCCGTTGTCAGACTAGAGCCGAAATAAAGGTAGAGAGGGAGCACGCACAATTTTCCAAACGTTCAGTAAGCTTTCCAATTGCGTCCGCATCGTAGTTCCTACATGCGAATACCGAGTAAGCAAATAAATCAAGAGCACTCAAAAATCGACCGAACCTTCTTCACCAAGAGGATCGCATATAGAACCAGTTTCTCCATCGAGAATCTTATTTCAAGCAATTTAGTCGTCTTAATCTTGAATGAAGTATAGGGAATCCACCTTATGCAACTGGAGGCAATCGTCCGTCGGCAACAGGCGTGCAGTAGAGCCCATAGTTCCGGGAAATGAGGTTGTGTTGAGAATGTGCAACTGAAAAAAAAATCGCTTAGTTGTCCCGATGTACAAAAAAAAGTTCACGTACCAATTGAGGATCCAGTCTAATTCATTCGTAAGTTACTTGACGTTCAATGTCTATATGCATAATAGTAGATTGGAATACTTACGGATATTTCTTCAAGAGTTCCCCAACGTCTCTGATCACGTTGTCAAGTGGTTTCCCGGACTCCTCTCGATAGGTGCGTAATTGCATGAACAAGGTCTCCCAGTTCTCAAGGAGCCTCTTTGTTCGTTGGATTTCTTCTGTTATTTCCTGAATACGAATTAGAAGGTTCTAAAGAACAAATTACCGCCAGAGGCACCTTCTGCATGACACCGATTTCTTCCTGCTTCTCCTGATATCCGTCCGATTTAGATAGGAGACTGACGACGGAGTCGACATCTAGTTTTTCGCTCGTTGAGCATTCACAATGGACATTAGCTGTTACAGCCTACCTTGCAGCCTAGCTATCGCGGCACCCTTAAGCTTAAGGGTCTCTTCGAGGATGTTCAAAAACCCCTAGAAATATAGCTCAAACATAAGCCGAGAGTTAACGTAGATTGAAAGTAAGTCTTTACATTGGTAATAGTAGACCAATCCTTCCGTAACTTCACATTGCCGGGGCTCGGTGCATTCGCCTTTTCCATCAAAGCTATTTCGACGCGAGAAAGACATTGGCCGAGTACATTGGCTCTGTCACGCAAGCCCTCCAGGAGTGTTTCAAGGTTGCTCTTGTTGCTCGTATTTGAAGGGACACTCCGAGTGTCGCGATGCACGATCGAAGAGAGCACTTTCTCGACGAACAAGAGGAATCTTCGAACATGAGCGACGAGCTTTGAGAACAAAGCAAAGCTGACCGACTTTCCCATGTTGATTTAGATAGTCAAGAGTTTGAAGGTGCGAGGATAAAAAGGAAGATGAATGTATCAGTCAAGGTAGGGTAAGGTCGATCACGACCTCGGGCGACATGACCTTGGATACGGCATGCAGAGAAAGCAAGGCTCTGGGCCATCCGCACACCACCAGGAGAACACGATGCATCAGTGCATATTGACAAGGGGATTAGGCCGATGGAGTCTTCCCGGCGGAAGTGACAGTCGACAGTGCACTGCAACAGAATATGAACTCATTTTACTTTCTTATTCACGGAGAACACGACCTTTACTCACACACTTCCGAGTCGTAACTCCGAGTCTCAGCCGCCGCCAGACTCGTAGAAAATCGTCTATTTTTTGTCCATTTGGGAGAAAGGCATGCTTTCAATGACTTGGAAAAGTCTCGAGGGCCATAACAATCGGATTGATCTACGTTTGGACGACCCGATTGGTGTCGAAAGTCGTCGAGAGCCCGAGCCTGAGCAAGTGTTGTCGTTGAACCCCGCCCCGGGACCACGTTCAAAGTTTGAATTTCAGACACGGATACGGCGTCTGGAAAACGATCGGGATCATTGCGTTCGGTTCATCCAAAAGATAAATTTTTGGATTAAAAAGGTCCATATCAAGCTGTGGTGGACATTGTGGCTGCAATTCGAGTTTGTCGACGTCGACAGAACTTCGCGACACGCTGCGCACGGACCACCCAGTGTCCAACCACAACCACAACGCCTTCCAATGAGTTTAGTCGACTTGACGGAAACTTCATAAGAAAGTACACACAATCCGCCTTATTTCTCGCCATAATCTACTATGGCGACTCCTCCAAGGCCTGCGTATCAAATTCCACCTATACCTGCTCTACCATCACCGTCAGGTTCGCGTCCTCGCGCCTCCATTAGCTCCTCGTTCTCCTTCGACCCGTCACATCTGGTCAACTCGTTTCATCACGCTAATTCCAAGAGGGGAGGGAAGGGACGCAAGGACTCGTTTGCTTTGGATCCAAATCGCTCTGTTCTCCCCGTTTCACCACTTCGTTCATCTCCTCGTCGGCCACGCAAAGGCCACCGCAAAACCGCGTCAGCGCAGAACACGACACACCCACTCGCGAACGACAGCACAGCAGACGTGTTTCTAGCAAATGAGACGGAATATGAAGAGGGAGAAGAAGAAGAAGAGGACATCGAGTGGGGAATGGTCGATCGCATGCGCCTATGGAGGCACGACGCGATGATGCAGCATCTTTACGAGACGGCGGCATTCTGGGGCGACAAAGTGCTCAGTTGGACAAGTGCGTAACAAAGACTCTGATATTGAAGATTAATATACATAATTTCGATCTCAGATGACAAAAACGACGCGTTCTGGCTCGCTCAGGTCTACTTCATGACCCACCAATACTCGCGTGCCGAACGCCTCTTGACACGTCCGTTCTCAATATCGTTCGAAAATGAGGAAGAGGAGGAACCGTTGACTAATGGACACGTACTCTCCCATACTCCATTTCCCGCCTTTCCTGGACCATCTTTGCCTGGTGGGTCCTCCGGACAAGCGGGTTTCCTGGACAAGGGCAAAGGCAAGGAAACATTTACTTCCGCGCCATCCACCGGCAGCCGAGCTGCTTATCTCGATATTGGTACAAACGGAGACGCGTTTGGGAGACTACCTATGGGCTCGGGTGCCCCAGACATGGTCGCAGAGCAGTTTGATGGAGTCGTCAAACTTGTCGACGTCAGTGTAGCTTGCAGATACCTCGCCGCTCAGTGTCAAGTTCGACAAGGGAGATGGGCAGAGGCAATGGAAATGCTCGGAGAAAGCAATCCGTTCCGCGAAACGAGTGCGTAACTTGTCCTTACCGTGTCCTCCCAATCGGTTCTGATGAAACGACAGCCCGCAGCGGACCTCAAATACCAAATGTTGACGGTGGAATAAAGGTTCGTATGATTTATTTGAAATTGTTTGGATGTTGACCTAAGCAAGTAGATTGAAGCGTCAATGTGCCACCTTCGAGGATTGTTGATGCTCAAACTCAACCGCGGTGAAACGGCAAAGGAATGCTTCATGGAAGCCCTGGCTTTGGATGTCAAATGTTATGATGCATTTGATCAACTTGTCAGTGGGGAGATGATGACCACCGACGAGGGTGAGAGATTCAGAGATTCATCTTTATTGCAATAGGCTAACTAAAGACGAGCAGAATGGGAATTCGTCCAGACCCTTGCGTACAAGGAGCAAACTCCGGAAGATGCAGATTTCGTGAGACTAATATACACTGCCCGGTTACGGAAATACAAGCATGCGGAAGAGCACGCCCTTACTAGAAGACGACTCACGGAGGAGTTCGGGTTATCTGATAACCCAGACGTACTCTTTAGCTTTGCCGATGCATTATATACTCAATTCCGCTGGGCGGATTGCTATGCAATAACTTCCAGGTATGCCGATGAATTGGATTCATTGGTGCTTTCAGTTGACCCACTTCTATCATGATAGAATACTATCGCTTGTCTCCGTACATGCCGCCACTATGCCGTTGCACATCGCGTGCATGCATCACCTTCCGCATTTGCGTTCCAAGCTATTCATCCTTGCACATGAATTAGTGGAGAAAGAACCAGAGGCCGCCATGAGCTGGTACGCCGTGGGCGTATGGTATCTGACTTCGAAGAAATGGGGAGAAGCGAGAACTTACTTCAGGTAAATCTTTTACGCCGTATTTCATACGTACTCGACGCCATTTGATTACTGCCTTAGCAAAACCTCGCTTATGGACCCTCGATTTGCGCCCGCGTGGATTGCATTCGCGCATACCTTCGCATTGGAGGGCGAGCACGATCATGCTGTCACAGCATACTCTACCTGTGCTCGGCTCTTCACTGGGTATGGGCACTTTCTTGCTCGGCGTCATTTGACTTATTCGGGATCTCACCTAGATCGCACCTTCCGTTGATGTTCGTCGGGATGGAACACATCACATTGTCCAATCATGAGATGGCGGATGAGGCTCTCAATGCCGCCAATTCGATGTGCGATGGAGATCCTTTGCTCTTCAATGAGCGTGGTGTGATGGCATTCAACCGGGGAGAGTGAGTTGTTAGACTTTTGCCGCATCTCATCTTGGTGACCATCCCTCCAAAGTTTCAATGGCGCAGTTACATTGTTCCTTCAAGCAATAGACATCGCAAAGGACACTCAAGGGTCTCATTCGACATGGACGACGACGTTTGTCAACTTGGGTACTGCATACGGAAAACTCGGGTGAGTTTGTAAAGATCATCTCTCATCTTGTGATGATTTTGACATTCTTTTCAGTATGCTCGATTTTGCTCGCGATGCTTACAAAAAAGTCTTGGAAATGGATCCACGACATTCCATGGCGCTTGCTCTGCTTGGCAAAACATACTTCCTCATGAATGACATAGATTCCGCCATTGCAAAGTATCATGAGGTACGTTCCCTCGTTCGGATCGGATTAATACGGAGCTTAATTCTAGTCATCTTCCCCTTTCCTTCAGTCTTTGAGCATCGATCCTATCAGCGGCCACGTCATAGAGCTGCTCAATATTGCATTGGACGCGAGCTCGATGGCGGAAGTCGGATCTCTGAAAGGCCTTCCAAAAGCAGGCGATGTGTGGGCTGCTGGTATGCAACGCGAGAAAGATCGAGCGAAGGCAATCGCGAAAGCAAAAGTGCGTGACAACGGGCCAAACTGGCGGGATGAAGAGATGAGTGTCGAGTAAGTTTGCATACAATTTAGCTGTGACTACTTGCACATGTATACAGCAATACACAACCCGTTTGTACCATTTGCGAGTTCCTGAAATGTCAGCTTCATCCGCGAGCTCGCAGACTCGCGTCTGTAGCGAAAAGAGTTGAAAAAAAAATTACAAGTAATGGGGACCAAAATCCATCACTGTGCGTTCATGTACTAGTGTTGTTTTCAAAATTGCGTGACGACATTATTCGAGCAATCTATGAGCTCGTACGCAAGGATCCTACGAGTCAAGCATGTATATAAACCACAAAACCGTCTCGCCTGGGCAGTCAACTTGAACGATAGAAATTTATAGCAGAAACTACAACATAAATGACTCACTTGCCTACGCCTTCCTCGACTCCACCGAACGGGCGACGCCAGAACGGAGTCACGCAAACTTATATCCCAAGACCTCCTCCTCGCCTTCCTCCCACACCGCCAATTACACCTCCAAGAAATCCCCTCAGCATGCAACAGCAAATACGCCCCGTATGCCAGGCACGGGTACAACTACAACTGGAACAAGATAAAACGGTGTGATTGCGCGGCGAGCTTGACTCCCGAAACTCAAGGAAAGCCTAGGAAACATTCCTTGCAAGTTTTTGGGAGCGCATAATTTATTCTAGAAACCGAAGGCCATCATTCTCTGTATCGAGCTGAAGGTGCTTATGGTGATCACGGCGGGAGAGGAAAGGGGAGAAGGAGTCTTCTGCAAATCAGAACTTTCGTTATACCATCCATTACATTCTCCTACATGATATAGTAAAGTGAAACTTGCATATAGAAGTCTAATTCAATCATACAAACGCTGCTTCCTTCGATAGTATTGGCTTCCTTCCGCAATCTTGATCACACTCATAGTATGAGAAGAGACAGGTATCATGCAGAATTCGGAGCCCAACTCACAGCTTTGACATTCGTGTTGCACTGGCGGCCCCTTTGTTTGCTTCTCAACAAAGTATCGGATCTTCTTTCAGACACAAGGCGCTGGGTATAAAGCCTACAGCAGAGTCGTTGGGCAATCACCAGGGGACGGAGACAAAAGAACTGAAGTAAAAGATGTCGACTTACAAGTACCCAACCTGGATGCCAACACCACCCCTTACACCAACACCACCCACACCGCCCGATTCGAGGATGCAGAGCGCACAAGCAACTATAACGCCCAGTCAACAGACTGCGAGCTCAAACACAACGGGTGCATCTGGCACGGCTTCAGGAACCAGTACAAGTGGTACCCAAACTGCCAGTGGCTCGACCAACACGTTTGCTGCAAGCAATGTCGCAATAAGTGGCAACGGCACGGCGTCAACATCAAACGCACCTAGTTCTTAAATAGCGAGCAACCATGACACAGCGGCCGGGAACTGAGAACCCGAAGCACTAGTTTCGATTGGTTGCGAGACTGAGAGAATTATAGTGTCGAAAAACAAATCTTCTTGAACTCCGGAGATCATCGGCATTGTGAAGTCATCTAGACGGAGAATAAAATCGTCACTGGGTTGCAATGCCGTAGGTATCTTGAGATTTGTTACCTCCGTCTCCAAAACGCATAATGAACTTTTTAATCGGAAATCATAAAGCGGTACTCTCAAAATTGAACTCAAACACTCACTTACATCCTTGTCGGAATTCACCGTGATCTGAGACAATGACATTCTTTTGCGGATGGCCAGATGACGAAGGTGCGTCGCAAAGATGACGAAAATTTGGAAATTTCCATGCGCTCGGCCTCGACACGATTTTGCGCGCTTCAAGTCTTTAAAAAAACACATTTGCCTGACGCGGAAGCCGCTCGCAACGATTGTGCAGTGACGTCGAGAACAAATATAGAGCCTGCAAAACGACATAGTCCAGCGACATAAAAGAGCGCACCCTGTTTGAGAAGAGAAGATAAGTTTGCTTTCAGCTACAAGGAATCGTACAACGTACCCGTGCTCATGCACGATCAACAAATCTCTCGATCCTCCTTCCAGCCACATCAGCTCTGCGTGTACTCCATTCCAGTTCCTGCACCGATTCCTCCATGCCCTCCTCCACCTCCCCCAACACCGAACGTCTCACGGCCACCTTCTCCCAAGTAGTGCGAAGACAGATCACTGCCACCGATGAGGGCGACAAGCAAGTAGCCCCGGCAGAAACGAAGGCGGGAGTTGGTTTCAATATCGATTTACTCGGTGCGGACTATCCCTGGAAAAACATCAAAAACAAAACAAAAAATCAGATTGAATATCAATGATAGACGACGCACAATGCGGGCCTTTCGCAAAAATGACTCTCTATGGGATCTCCGGGGCATACGCAATTGTGGACAATTTACGGACTAATACGGAGTGGTGACGACAATGTCTTGCATAGTCACCTGTGCACAAAATAGGATTCAATATTTGGACCAACCTAATCACTATCACTCACTTTTATTGCGTCAAAGTTAGAGATACTTACTATGAGCTTCACAGCACACCCATAGACCTGATGAGCGTAAATGGATATAGATGCAATAGAAGTACAGACATCTTCCTGCTTCCGTTGCATAGAAACGATTGAAGATGATAGACA
This sequence comes from Schizopora paradoxa, assembly GCA_001020605.1. NCBI lineage: Eukaryota > Fungi > Basidiomycota > Agaricomycetes > Hymenochaetales > Schizoporaceae > Schizopora > Schizopora paradoxa. The sequence continues at coordinate 109,724 of KQ085959.1, forward strand.
GACGAGCCAGAGCGTGCAAATTGTTTCCTTGATAGATAACATACATGACAGACGTGTGCTTTCGAAATTATCGTCTCTTGCTTTTGGATGCCGCGCCGAAGCCCACAGCAGTGGCTGCCCCACCAGGAACATTCCATCCCCATCTTGCGAGTAGAGTTCTTGCGAAGATTTCGCCAAACCCGAGCATGACTCCGTTGACGAAAGGGAGTGCGAGATTGATAGCGAACGAGGTAATGAGCGCTATAGTCCTCGAGCGCGTCGATAGCCTGGAGTCGAAGACAGACAGCGAAGCGGAAGGAGGGGGCTCTGTTTTTGCGGGTGCCGGAGGAGCTGCCTTTTCAGTCCTTTCAATAGACTTCGTCTCTTCAGGTTTTTGAGTTGACTTGGGTACGGGTTCTGGAGAGACGCTTTTCGACTGCTCAGGGAAGGAGAGCGAGGACTGCATCGACGAGACTTCTTCCCAATGCGAACTTTGCTCCAATGCTTGCGATGCAGGCGGCGAATTCGCTTCTCCCGCTGCGACGGAAGCAAACGAGGACATCTGCAGCTCTTCGTGAGTGACAGAGCGCGTACGGAGAGGAAGAGAACACGCACCTGAGAAATATGAGCGTGACCTGATGGCTCCCCAGAAACACTGTCCCGCGCGTCCGCTGGACTGGGGGATGCGGGGTAATTTGTCCGCGAAAAATGTGGGTTTGGAGGACCCGCTAGTGGTGGAAATTCCTCCTCACTCAACACGCCCTTCCCCCCTCCTTCAGCCTGCCTTTTTGCTTCCCACTCAGCACGCGTTCGTTCCGCCTTTTCGCGTGCAACGGCAGATTCGGCCTTCCAACCTTCAACGTACGAATCGTAGTCCTTCTTCCATTGTTCTTCGCCAGTACTCGACTCAGATGTAGCTGAGGCTTCTGCTACTGGTTCTTCGGACGAGGATGAAGACGTGCTCGAGCTTTCCGACGCCAAAGTGGGCGTTACGCGAGGCGCATCAATGACAGAGAATGCTGTTGACAACGCAGACTAAAGAGAACGTCAAAACCATCAAGAACATAGGAGATAAACATGAGTTTACCTCTAAAAGAGCGTTTCTTTCGTCAACAGAGTCATCCGCCATCGTCGTCGTAATTTCCGCTTCAATTTCCGCGTAATTTCCAACGAATTTCACACGTAATATGTTCTCACACTCAAAACAAAGTTCTGCGGCGAATGGTCGAATAACTTTTCAACAGCCCCCTTTGACACATTCGTTTTGGAAGAGATAAATGTGTCGTAACTCAGTCGGGGTGTATAAGTCAAACTTAAAGGCTCTTCTCTTTGACTTCTCCTTTCGAGCTTGTTTTCGGAAAAATCCTTCATCGTTTTCAAGTCGAGGTTCGGATCCCTGGAAGGAAAGGAAAGTTTGACATTCACTTCTTTTACGTTCATCCTGTTGGAACTTGATCAATGCTACAGGCACTCTGTGATCCTCTGCGTGATTAATCAGACATAGGATCATTCAAGATGACGCGATTTGTGCAGTGGATCGAGCACCCGACCATTCTACGCCGTTTTGGGGAAATCAATCTTCAATCCATGTGCGAATCGTCCACTCCGAATTTCCAATAAAGGTTACAGAATTCTGGGTTCATGTGGGCAATGCCTTGCGCACTCTCATTGATTTGAGAAGCCAGATCTCGTAAGTTCTGAGAGTCAATGCTCTGGCATCACGTCCCTTCATCGAGCGGCATCAGCGTACTCCAATGCCCCGGATTGCGGGTGTTCACTGGGCCTGAACGCGGGGTTAACTTCAGCCATAATGGTACTGTCTTCTGTTTGTTGATCCTCGCAGTCATCCGTAAGTACTACCGACATTCAATCCAGAGGTTGTCGGAAGCTTACCGTCCCTGGTGTAAACCAGGTATAAACACAGATGTATGAATATACTGAATGAGCCAGCTCAAACGAAGCAGCTGGGATCATGTTGGCGGTGGCTTTTCTGGCGCCGGCTGCGAGAGATATTATCGCGCAGATAACCGAACCATCGAGTGCGTCACAAAGATCAAGACGTCGATGCCGAGAAAGAAGAAGAATCCTCGCGCCCCGCGTTGCCAAATATCCGATAAACGTGGATTTTATCGGACAGCAAAACAGGTTTCTAAAGGCCTAAAGCATTGCAGAGGCGTGGTCTTTGTGCAGTCGGTCCGTAACTCCTTTAATATCCTGGAATGTAACGCTGAAATTAAGCGTTTCGAGGCGTGATTTCATCCCGCTTGTTGAGCCAGATTCTAAGAGCCTGATCCTAAGAGCCTGCACGAAGCCGTGAGCTGTCGGTGTAACACCGGTTCGGGATGCCCTTCGGCGAGATTGCGGAGGCCTTTTGAGGGATTCTGACGTCTTTGTGCCTGTCTTAAAAGCAGAACAAGCTCAAAGTAGCTTCGCATGATCAAGATATGCGCACAAACAAAAGAAAACACCTCATCCATCTATGCGAGAATGCGTCACGGTCCTCGTCTATGGTCCTGTGCGCGGACTACTGGCTCACCGCCACCTGCCATATGGTAAGCGTCATTGAAGGTGCGAATTGCCATTTGAAGCCCTCTCACACTTCGTAAATCTCCTTCCGCCAATCCTTCCCCATACAAACGGCGAGCGACGACCCAGAAATTCGCACTCTGATATCACGATTGTATAGGACTTTTCAGAGACGCCGGACAAGGACTTCATTCAGATCGCATCGCACTGTTTCCTCAAGGTGGGCACAGCATCGACCCTGGTACGACTTGTCTCGTGATACGCCTCCGGTATGCAACAAAATTTGATGACGTGCGCAAGGCCGACGCAATTGCCTTCTTCTACTGTCGATCTCAGGCCCATCATATAAATTGACCTCGTCTGGAGTATTCGGCAAACCCGTCCTTTCCGTCCCCCCGAGTCCTTTCCGTAGCATTTCTACGGTGGCGGGCGGCAACATCTTCCCTTTGACTCTTACTCTCCTTCCACCACTTCGCCTTTCCCCCATTTAACCATCTTTGCTACCCTTGCCACATATGTGTACTCATACCTGGTGCGAAGGATACTCTTATGCTCTGCGACGCGTTTTAACGATTTGGCTCTTTTTCCGTTCCGCAGTTTGGGAGATTATTACCGGGGATGTCAAGTGAGTATTCATCTCGTACGTCGTTAGAAGGCTGCTCAGACACTAAACGTTTAAACAGCACTATGTAATGCGATATTACAATGGGGAGGTGCAAGACTGCATGAATCCCGATTGCAAGACGAGCTCGGTTCACAGACACAAGACGGCGCGGAGCTGTCCGTGCGTTGCGGTAGGTTTATAGGCCCTGACCCCATGCGGGGGTCGTTCACGTCATCCGATCGAAACTCAAATTTGTTCGGGCGTTGCAGATCAAAAACGACGACAGAAGGGTCGTAAATAAATTCCACTTCAAATGCGAACCATGTACCGAACTCGAACGGTCTTCTCGAGGGTATCGGTAGCCGCCGAATTGTCGTCGTCGATCTCAGGCCGCGCCTCAGACGCGTTGCCCATTCACATGAAGCTGCTCAGTCTGGGACTGGGTTACGCAAGGAATGACCGCTCAAGGAATATACCCCCCGGCGAAACTCATTAACTCTGATACGAATATACGTGCGCGGCCTCCATCATCCATACTGTACTAGTACCGCAATCGCCTTATCGTTTGTATTCTACAATAGCTGTGTCCTTTGCTGTCGCTGACTCGCTGTATCAATTATTTATCATCGGATTCACTTGTCATGCACGCCTCCCATCATCGAGGGTCTGGTCCAGATAGGCGAAAATTGGTGTATTCGCGGGAGAACGCTCACGGCATACCGAACTGCACGAACTCAATCTCACGGCAGGGTCATGCAGAAGACACGCAGCAAAGACAAGTAGTTTCTTAAGGAAAGAAAATAGATTTCAGGCCGCATCGCTTCCATCGTGGCTGGGTCGAGAAATTGGCGATGTTAGCGCCTGAATTGTAGTGAAAAAGCGAAAAAAAGCCAGAGTCTTCGTGAACCAATATGACTATCTGTTGTCCTAGCGAAAGACGCCGCAAAGATCGTGGAACTGGTCCTCATGTTGTGGCAAAGATCAGAAACGTTTGACACCTCGCTTCAAAGGCTGTCTGACACCTCGTGCAGGACCTCCTCTTCCACGACCAGCGCCAGCATTGCTCTGAGACGCCTGGGATGCCTTGCCAGCGCGACTATCGTCTGAGTCTGAGTCGGAATCTTCCACCCTTCTTGTCGTATTCAATTTAGGCTTCTTGGAAGGCGGAGGGGATCTCGATCTGCTCCCGGCGGGAGATTCGGGGCTTTGTGACCTAACCTGCGACGCCGAAGGCTGGTCTCCACTCGCCGGAAGAGACCCTCGAGACGTATGATTGGAAGCACGACTGCCAGGATGTGCAAAGGAATCGTGTTCGATGTCATTCGTCGTCTGCGCGCCTACGCCAGATGAAGTCGCGCCTGCGGGTGCGTCGTCCTCGCTCTCCGTTTCTGTTTCAGAGCCAGCCTTGACGTCAGGCGGCGCAACAGGAGGACGTCCAGCTGACGAGTCGCCCGCTCTTTGGGAGCGTAAGGGTTCGGCAGAGTGTCCTGGGCGAGGCTGCCCTTCAGTCGCTGTGGGACGAGGGGGCTCCTCTGCCTGGTCACCTTCAGCCATCGTGGGTTTTGAATTGCATTGCGCCAGCAAGCTCTCCAAGTCGTTGGGAGCAACCTCAGAGCTGATAGAAGCTATGCGTAAATGTGTGGAAAGATGTGAATGCGGGAAGGTCAACAAATTATCCGACAGTGCTCACGCAGGTCCGGAACGAGCCCTAGAAGAGCTGACACTCTTTGAAGGGAGGTCGCTATTCGTGGTTTTGCTATGGTATGCTTCACATGAGTGTCAACGCTGCGGCGAGCTGCTCGTCCTATTTTATCTACGACCTAGGAAGTTGAAGGACACGTTAACGGATCAGAACACCAGATTTCCAACAGAACCTATCGTAACGACAGCTTGGAGGGAACCCACCTTCTCCAAATCTTCTTCGCATAGCTCGCTGACGGGATCCGCCGAATAAAAGGCAACATGTGCCATGGTTATGAGGGGCATTATCAAATGCTTTGAGATAATGTCGGACGAAGTTCTGGGTCCTAGGAGAAATGTATCCCACCTCCACTTGAAGCCTTCGAATTCCAGCTCAAATGAAAGATCCTGGGAGAAATAGTCAATTGGAACGTTGCTTGGGTAAGAGAAAGATTCTTTGTGAATAACCCACTGCAATGGGAGAGTCAATGATGTCAAACGATGCGTCTGAAAGCCCTGAGGCCGAGTGGATGGAGCAAAGAATTTTTGATGCTAGGTTGTCTTCCTCTGGTACGGGTATATTGGGATTGCATTTTTTCCACCGTCTTGAAAAGTGTTTTCTTGGGAGAACTACGTGGTCCAAGGAAAGAGCTTGGTAAGATCCGAGGTACAACGTATACGAGTCGCTAAATTACCTTCAGTCCAAACTTTCTTCGTATCACTTATGAGAATGCAGCATCCCGACTGATCAGCAGAGTGGGCGAACTTCTGTGTATTAGAATAGGGTGACGAACTTTAGTCAAAGAAGCTCTTCCGTAAGTTACTCTTGTTCTCACAAAAAGGTATGGAGTGGAAGTTGTCACGTCGACTTTCACAAGCCACTCTCTTGGGAGCAATAATTTCGAATGATCCTGCATAGAATTGAATAGCATGAAAGATACGAAAGTACGGAAATATCTACCTCTGTAAAGTCGTCCATTATCGATGTAGAGTTGTGGCCTTCTTCGTTCAGTGCTGCCAGTGGGGTTGGGTTTTCGAGTTCGGTATGTCACAGTGTGTTCAATTAGATCGTGAGCGTTACACTTTAATTCATAGGTTTTGACTCGGAAGGCCGTTCTGCTTTCTAAGACTTACCAGGCAATCGAAAACTTGAACAAGTTGAACCTGAAGTTGTCGAAGCGAGGCGGCTTCTTTAGGCAGAATTCCTCCCACGATTCGAAGAGAAACGTGGGAAGAATTTATGTCCCAATTTGTAACGAAATCCTTGAGGATCAGCCAACCGTTTTGTGGCTTTGCTCTTACGCTCATCTCACCCGCTCGCCTCGAACCTGATCGCATGGATGGAGGCCCGTCTCGCTCTCGTGAATCTAGCGGTAACAATGCAGCGCGAGAATGGCCATTTGACGGCGAGTTTTCCAACGCTTTCTCGTCCAATAGGGCGGACAATGCTTCGCGAAGTTCCCTGAGGTTTTTGGTCATACAATCTCCCGTACTCCCACCCAGGCGAAAGATCGCGGTGCTCGACGTGCACGACGAAGTTCAGGTCGGAAGAGACGCGCCGACATCAGCAGAGCTGACGCCCCGTCTCCGGTTGAAGGACATGGAGGTGTCCAAGCTGCACGCAACCGTCTTTTGGGACAAGGGCCGCGACGAGTGGGCCGTCGTGGACATGGGCTCCAAGCACGGCACGTTTCTCAGGTCTGCTGCTTCTGCCATAGAGACGAGGCTGTCTGGTTCCAGAGCGGCGAGCTTGCCACGTCCTCTTCGGCACTTGGATCAGCTCTCGTTCGGAAGAACAACTTTTGCCGTCCATATCCACCCAGACGGCCTCCCTTGCGAAGACTGCTCGCCCCCGGATGAACTCGCCTCCATCCCTCTTGCTTCGAAGTCTGGATCTTCGCATCTTGACACAGGCACCTCGACGCCGACGACGGCGAGTGCCGCCACCACCACAGCAAAGGAAGCACTGGGCAGTCTGAAGCGTCGACTCCTCTCCGAGCATGCCATTCCTGACTCGAAGCGTTTGAAAGCTGATGAAGGACGAGTTCAATATACGGACAGGTCCTCACTTCGCCGTGCGCTTCATCCTTACACCCATGATCCTGTATCTCTTCCCGTGCCTGCCGCAAGGCCTTCCGTCGTCAATCATTCCGCTCACGCTCTTACGTTGGCTCGATATCATAACCCAGGGGCAACAGCAGCAGCGTCGACAGACACCGCACCGTCCGATGCTTCTTCTACGCGGATGCCGGCAGCGATTTCTAAATCCAACGTCGGGCATCGACTGCTTGAGAAGCAAGGCTGGTCTCCTGGTGCACCCCTCGGAAAGGTACCACCCCCTTCGTCGTCGGACATGGAACCTGATCCGACCAGCTCTCGGACGGCTTTGCTTGAGCCTTTACAAGTGTCCGGTAATGTTGGTAAACAGGGCCTTGGCTCGATGTCTTCGCGAACTCTCCCATGATGATTACGTGACTTTGTTGAAGTCTACCTTAGATAGTTTATCGCTTTAGGCTGTTTTCGCGCTGTTTTTCCCTCGGGAAGCCACCTGTTCTCTGGCTCCATAAACTGCTGGAACTTGATTGATATAGATGTACAGTGAGAGGCAGCCAAAATATGTAATCGTATATTCTACAATACTGTATAATATTTAAGATAATCCAAGAGTTCCTTTGACGTTTAGAGCTTCGCCTTCGCGGTGGCGGGTTCACGGAGTGTAACGCCAGCTGCCGCCAATACAACGCTATCCCTTTCTTTAACCTTCGTGACTGTGATTTCATGAAGGTTTAGCAAGCCGTCAATCACCAAGGAGTATGGTAGATGCTTACCGAAGAGCACTTTGTTCCCTTCCTTCCACATCAAAGTGACAAGCGTCTCGCCAGGGTACACAACGCCAGTGAAGCTTCAGAATTGTTCTATGTAAGTGGAGGACGGAGGGGAAAGAGAATCGATTTACGCACCGGACTTTGATGTCTTGGAAGTCGCCGAACTTCATCAAGATGTGTTTCGCGGAAATGCCCATAGAACACAAGCCTATATAGTTCAGTGTAAGCTGTCTTGAATAACGATATAGCTCAGATTAGACGAACCGTGCAAAATGGGCTTTTCAAAGCCACCCATTGCTGCGAACTCGGGGACGATCTGTGAAGGGTTGAGTAATCGCAGCACTGGACAGTAATTGTACACATACATGTAATGGGTTGATGTCGCCGGACAGACTGGAGAGTGGTATGAGTTATGCCTGCAAACTAAGAGTGAAGAGTGAAACCTTACCGGTATAAAGCGGCTTGCTGGGGCAAGGTCTTCTCTTCCACGATGGCATCTGGTTGACGCTTGGGAGGGTCGTTCGCAGCCGTAGCAGGGCCCCGGTCTACAGAATTATTTTTCCCTTGTCAATCTCCTTTACAGATCGTTCTTCATGTGCTTACCCGATCCCTTCTTCTTTCCGCCAAATCCACCACTCCCTCGAACAACGACAGTCGACATGCTCTCAAAGATCACACGTCCGCTATCCTTTTCACTTGTCTCGACGAGAGTCGTGATGGACGCCGATTTGCCTTTGTCGAGGACTTCAATGATTCTAGCAAACAGAGACGTCGCATATGTCATTTGTCAATAAAATAGACACAACTACTATCCACTGACCTGGGTTTGTTCACGAGGATGCCGCTGGTAGGAATCGGGCCTTTGATCGCGAGGTACTGTTCACCGTGCAAGAGCATGGCCTACAAAATTTTACAGTAAGCACCTTCGCCCCCTCCCCCCTCAGCATTTCAATAACGAGTCTCACCGGGTTGAAGTTGGGCAGGAAGTCAAAGTTGACAGAGCTGCTCGCAGTGAACTGAGGAATGACACCAAATGTCGGGATCGCTGCAAAGTCCTCGTGACCCTCATACGTCCATTGGAGGTCATTTTCCGTCGCGCCAACGCCCACATTGTACAACGCGACGTCGCGTTCGCTGTACTCGTAATTGACAGGCTCGGGCGCGTCGCGCTTCGCTGCAGCGATCTCTTCGGGGTCCTCGGGATCGGCGTAAGGGTCGACGGCTGCTTCGTTCGAGAAGTTCTCCATGATCTGCATTGGCACGACGGCGAGGCAAAAATTCAAATTCAGTTTCCTCCATTTCGATCATGGAACGTGATGCACTGGCACGAGACTCCAAGTGCCTCGACGTTCCTTGCTTCCTTACGTACCTGTTGGAAAGCTTCCGACGCTGCCACTGGATTCGTTGCGCGACCATCATCTGGATCATGTCAGTTAGGCTCGAACTGTCCCGTCGAAGTGGAGAGGGCACCACGGGACACGTACCGAAGTCCGTGAATGCATCCCACTTCGCGATGATTGCTTCAGGGGTTAAAGGTGTGTTGACGGGGAATCCATGACCACCTGCTCGTTGCCATCGCGTCTGGCCAGCCCATCCAGCAGTCACTTCGAAGATGCAGCCAGTAGTCTCCTCGTTGGCTTATTATTGATGTCAGAATATCTAGGTCGCGTATGATAAAGGAATTGTCCTACCATCGCTTGACAGATAACCGACGACAGGCGCAACATGATCAGGTTTGATAGCCTCAACCATCTCCTTATCCCTGTGAAGAGATATAGTCATAAGGAATTTTGAAGTTCAGAATGATCGTACCAAACGGTCTTTGTCATGTTCGTGCCAGCGACAGGCACAATACAGTTCGCAAAGATGTTGTTCTTCTGACCCTCGGCAGAAAGTGTGCGAGTCAAGCCCAAGATACCGGCCTTCGCAGCAGAGTACTATAATGAGAATGTCAGTCGATTCTGGGGTGAGCAAATGGATTCAAAATGGACGAACATTGGCCTGCCCAAAGTTACCGTCTGTTGTATAGTTAGTAGGGATAACTTCAAAGTAATATCTACGTACATAAACCAACTTGAGAGCATGTATTGACGATGCGACCGAATTTCTGCTTGACGAAAATGGGCCAAACCGCCTTGCAGCACTGTTGGACGATGAGAGCTGAGCGCATATAATGAGCCTGGATAGATTTACCTTGTAGGTTCCTCTGCATTATCGCTTTTCAGTACCAATATCTAAACATTATTATATATTACATACCGGAGGTGAACTGCGATAACATCGTCCCAGTCCTTCTCGGACATCGATCCAAAGGACTTGTCTCGAAGAATACCTGCGTTGGCAACAAGGACGTGAACGCCACCGAAAGTATCCATCGCAACCTTGACGATTGCGTCGCCATCCTCGGCGGAGCAGACAGCAGCAGCAGCCTTTCCGCCAGCTTTGTTATGGGAGCGAAATGAACGTCAGTGCAGACCATGATGAAGACGAGGCTGCGCACCTTGTTTGATCTCATCGACTACCGCGCCAGCAGCCTTTGCGTTGAAGTCATTGATAACGACGTTTGCACCAAGACGCGCATACATCAAGGCGTATGCACGGCCGAGACCTCCACCAGCTCCTGTGACAATCACCGTCTTGCCATCGAAGCGCACAGGAGGATTCGATTGAGGGTTAGGTTCTTTAATTTCCTTAGCGGCTTCGCATTTATCCTGTGAAAGGTTAGTAACGGGAGACGATTAACCTTTAGAATGTACGCTAACGTACATATGGATCGAAATCCGTAACGAGCTCGGGGCTAAATGAAGCGCTTATAAGCCGAAAGGCTCCTCGACAGCAGAAGGACGTACTGTTCAGGGTCCGTGAAGTCGGTGATTTTCTCCCAAGCTTCTTTCACCTAAATCGACTTTCATTAAGCTTGAAGCATAATCTTGTATCGGCGACGCATACCGCCGAAGGTGTATAGCTTTCGTCAGGCTTGAAGACATGACCATTGCTTCGTTCCCAGCGGATCTCAGCAATGAAACCGGCGCCGACCTCATAAACCTTCCCGGAAGCATCTGGTCCGTCTGGATGGGTGAGGGCGGCGACAAACGGAGCTACAAATTCGGGCTGGACGGCGATGAGTGACGTATTTGGATGAACGAGATTATCTGGGCGTACTTTCAGGTGCGCGAGTATTTCCGGTGGCATAATAGTCTCGGTCATTTTCGATGCTGCCATCTGAGATATAGAGTGTTTATGCAGATCCGCAAAGAAGTATTTAATCGACTCACTGGAGCAATTGCTGTCGCGCGAATGTTGTTGGCTTCACCCTCACGGGCAAGTGTCTTCGAGAATGCTACCAAGCCCATCTTTGCCGCGCTGTAGTTCGCCTGTCCCATGTTACCTGTCAACGATATGCGTAAGTATTCGCATATGCGCGGCAACGTATTAAACACCATAAAGTCCTGCTGCGCTGGCGGTGTTGATGATGCGTCCGAATTTTTGTTTCTTGAAGTGGGGCCATGCAGCCTTCGTGCAAGCGAAGGCGCCTTTGAGGTGGACAAGCTGGATCAAGTCCCATTCCTGGTCTGACATGTTCTTGAAGCTGCATTGACGTTGTCAATTTCGAGCATTGCGAGCTATGGAATTCGAGCATTTACCTTCGGTCCCTGCAAGCGAAGTCCGAATCAGTGTCATTCTGCTTGTGAAGCTAGTCGACGTACCTGAGAATGCCGGCGTTGTTGATCAAAATATGTACACCCCCAAATGCCTCCAGAGCAGTTCTGATGACGGCCTCTCCGTCGACCACATTTGAAGCATTGACTGCGGCCTTGCCCCCAGCTTTGAGTTGGAAACCGGTTAGTACCCACTCCATCCCGAAGGCTTCGTACGAGCTCACCGTTCGTGATCTGGTCAACGACAGCTTGAGCAGCAGCCTTATTCATGTCATTGACGATGACATTCGCTCCCCGCTCAGCGAAGAGCAGCGAATACCTGTTGTCCCAGTCAGCGAAATTCGTGATCTTGTTCCGCCGCGACGTACGCCTTGCCCAAGCCACCTCCTGCGCCTGTGACGACGACCGTGAGCCCCTTGAACGACAGCTGCGACATGGTTCACTCTCTCTACGACGCGCTCGATGACTGGAAGCGTTATGCAAGAAGGGTAAATTACGAGGGAGAGGTGTATATGAGAGAAAGAGGCAGAGGCTCGTCGAGGACGTCGCGGCCGCGAATGGACACCGACTTTCACGTGAAAGACGCGTCCCTGACCCCAAACTATCCTCGTCAAAGAATTCCGAATTTCGATCCATTTTTCTCAAGACAGAACATGTCTGCGAAGATGATGTACGCGAAGCTCCGTAGGACAATGCGAATAATCTGTACATTTTTCACTCAGACATTGAAGTATTCGGACTCGAGAAGTTCGTTGCGAAGCAAGAGGATGAAGAGTTGTTCACCCCAAAGTATTGACAATATTGTTTGGATGCCTCACTCAAAAAGTCACAGATAGATACGAGAGCGTCCAACTTTAGTTGGATCCCATTGCGTGTGTACATTCAAAATGCCAGATAGAACGAGTTATTGCTAGGACAAGGTATGCCGGAGTACGATGTGTTTGTAAATACGAGAACAGAAAGAAAAGAAAAGAAGATCAAGAGGGACTATAAGAATGCGTCCCTGCCCAGGTTAGCCTGCCGAACGAAGACCGTCAGTTTACTCCAAATCAACCCCAGGACCAACATCGCTTCTGCCCACCTTAACCTGTTCGAAATTAGCGACCGCCTTCTCCACATCCCACTCGTTCTGGGTCAGGCAGTCGACGGCAAATTTGACGTTCAGGCCCGTACGACCACACACCGTCACTACGAGACTACGTTGGGGTTCAGGCTGTGAAGAAACGAGCGCATGTGTTAACTCCTATTGCACCGTCAAAACCTGAGATGTGATACTCACGATTGATTGGACCTCTTCACGGATGGCCTCTGGAATGGGTACAGAAGGCACTTCGGCAAGATGCACGGGCTGTCGCATGTCCTTCGCAGCTTCGTCGCCCTCCTGGACCTTCATCGGCCCTGGAGCCCATGATTGGTGGCTCGAATACGCCCGCACCGTTAACTGGTCCGAGAGGATGACCACGTCCCACCCGTCTGATTTGGCACTGCATAAAGTTAGGGCGAGTGAGAAGAGAAGTTAGATTAAAAACTTACGATGAGCCTTCTGGTGCAGGAGCAAGGATGAAACTTCTGTCGAAGGATCGAATGCCTTGTGATGGGGCTAGGACAGAAGTTAGTGATTGAGATAAATTCACAGGATTGGACCACTTACCTTCGGCAAACTCCCCGTGAACACATAAGAAGAGCTGCATCGCGCTGTCCTGGCCTATAGGCCAAGCATCGACGCAGAACTTCTCCGCAGCTCCAGAAACATTGTGGAATGTCTGAGGTAGCGCCAACATCGCCTTGATGGTGTCGTCTGGCCCCGTGTGCAAAGATCGAACGACTCGGTCGAGGCCCCCTCCCATGCGTGACAGGTTTCGGGACCCACCAGCTGAGTTCTTTAGCCACGGACCCCATTCAAGCTTCGTCTGATTTGGCATGTCTTTCGAGCGGTGGAATCCTATTACACGGGCGCGGGGTGGGATGTTGGTGAGAGCAGAGTAGGAAAAGATAGTGTTTGGAGCATAGGCACTCTTTAAGGAGGCGCGTTGGGTGTCGAAGAGAGGGAAGAATCTATACCATTCTGTTAGCTTGACTTCTGAGAGATTGTGCAAGACTCTCGTACCGGGTGAGGAAGTTACTTATGAGGGTCCCCTCGACGCCGGTAACGAAGGGAAGTGCCATTTGTAACGGGAAGGATGATGCTGAGGGTGCATTCGAGGTGGATGTCTTCGATGAGGAAGCGACCGGGACGTCAAATGCGATTTTGGCTATGCTTTCCTGATCAAGGACTTCCAGCGACGGGAATCTTCGAGTCATTTCCCTTTGAACTTTTCTTGAGTATCATAATGTCTCTGACAGTGTTTCTCAACAAACCTCTTGTAATTCTCCGATCTACCAGCTTTGAGCTCAGCCTCTCGCAGTGGATTGTCAAGAAATATGATTTCTCGTAAATTTGATAAACGTTCCTGGTCCTTCTTCCCAGCAATGTACTCAACATCCCTCCATGCATTTATTGCGTTTCCTTGAAGCGAAAGGTTGCGAAGATTGGGTAGATAGTGGGGTAAGGTTTGCAGGAGATGGCCAGAACGGATGTTGTTGTTCGCAAGAGATATTGTCTTCACCTATTGAACTTCTGAACACCACCGCTTTTACGGAATTGCAGCTAAAACTTACTGGAGGCTTGAGTTGAGATGCGAGTTTGAATATGACCGGCATTTCTTTTCGACTTGATCCAGGTAACGTCGGGGGGAGCATCTTGTATTTCTTGAGCACCTCATCATCGATCATTCGCTATCAAGAGCATTAGATCATCGCATTTTTATCATACAGAGAACGCCACTTACTTCGAGGTTCAGGAATCCAGCCTCCGCATTATATCGGCCCTGTACAAACTCTCGCCAAGCGTCCAAGGTGTTGACGCGGTTTGAGACGCGCACTGTCCCACTTGTCCCTATCTTGCTCGTTCGCAGCAAGGCGGGTCTCGTAGATGCGCCGCGAATCGATATTGGGTTCGTAGTAGTGGCTGACGAAAGACGGGATGCCAGTTTCTGTACGCCCACAATTTTCGTTCAAAAGACCGCAGTTGCATAGAACAGCACCAACAACATCATAGATCAACAGGACGAGGCGAGAGGTAGAGGTAGAAAACATGATATGGTAAGCATTCATGCTTGTACATCATAACGAGGGAGAGAGGAGATAGCAAAGTGGAGGTGATTGAAAGTATCCTAATGAATGACAATTACCATTCGAGAATTCAAGTCTGCCGCGCCTGCGGCCTTGAACGGGTCCATCGCCCGTGTTCGGTGCCCAACCTTCTTGGTGGGCTTGTTTGCGGCCTTTATCCTACTTCCAGGCGCCTTGCTTGGTCCCGCGACGTCGCGCATGCGAGCATCTTGTTCGACGATCCCTTTCAACGCAGCCGTGGCCACTCCTCCTGTAAGAGCCATTCTAACGCGTTCTGGCCTGAGGAAATCGACGGGTGAGGTCCTGTTTCGACAATCGTTCGATGTACGACGTCCAAAGCGTTCACGAACGACGAAACGACTGGCGAGGATGGTGGATGGTGGTGAACAAGAATGGCGGTGAAGCGGCGAAGGCGAAGCGAAGTGCACCGAAGGAATGACTCAGCAATTCCCATCGGCTGCGAGAGCCCGTGCGAACACTTCACCATGTATGACTCATATGTCTTTTTAGCGGACTTATTCTTTGCTGCTTTGCTCCTCGTCTTTCAATTCATCTCTGCTGCAAATCTACTCTAAACCATGGCTGGTCGTAATTAAGAGTCGGGTTCGTACTCAAGGCCATCGTGCGAAGTTCTCCGAGGAAAAATAGCGGAGGAAACTCGAACATGTGGAACGTCCGGGCTTTCAGATAACGACCATGTTGAACCGGCGAAAATGGTCTTTCGATTTTCTTCAAGTTGACAAAACGCCTTCGAAACGACGCTCTTTGATCATACTGAACCAGCCTTTCACTTTGGAACTGTTTCTTCGCTTATGGGACGCGACAGACTGGCGTTGTTGCGCGGATGGGGGAGCAAACCGCCTTTTTGATTTGCTTCAGCAAACCGCGAAAGCACATGCTTCTTCCGAACGAGTCATCGATGGACCTTGTGAGTGAGTGTTCGAGTCGTATTTTGCTTGAAGATATCTCTTTGCGTGCCCAGGCGTGCCCTGTGGTTAATTTAATGAAACCCACCCACGTCGAAGTCGCGAAGTCTTTCGGACCGACTCGCCAAGAAGTCTTCGAAAATCCAATCCTCGTTCACTTGTGTACTATGATACTGAATAGAACATAGCTTTTTACCTGACCTTATCAAAGGAGATTTGGATTCAATTCGCCCTGATGTGCGCGATTTCTATGCTTCCAAGGTGAGACAAACCATTTCTAAAAGAAATTTAACTAATAAAACCAAAGGGCGTCCCCGTTGTCCATGATCACGACCAGAATTCAACAGATCTCATGAAATGCGTCGTAGAAGTCCAGACACGAGAAGCACAACAGTCAGAACAAGTATGGGGAGGTTTGAAATTGATGATCAAGTTCTGACGATTTTCCAGAACATCATCATAATATTGGGCGGCTTATCTGGAAGATTGGACCAAACAATCCACACTCTTCAGCTCCTTCACAAATTGCGGAAGGAAAGGAGCGATGTCTATGCCGTTACGGATGACAACATTGGCTGGGTCCTCGATGAGGTGGGGCCATTTATCTGTTCGCGCTCGTTTGATTGCTCACTATTCTCAAACCTCGGGCAGGGAAGTCATATCATTGAAATTGACCATTCGATCGTCGGAAAGACCTGCGGCCTCTTACCAGTGGGCATCGAATCGACGATGCTAACGACGGAAGGGTTGCAGTGGAACCTGAGTGCGCTCTTTTATTTTTAACAACTTGACCTCGTTCTCATGCGGCACGCGTCGCGCAGCGAATACGGAGTCGTCGTTCAACGGGATGGTATCAACTTCAAATGCGGTCGTAGCATCTGAGGTCTTGGTTTCCACCACGAAGCCGATATTCTGGTGTATCGTACTCGCCCCTCGACAAGGATGATATACCTCGACTTCATGGACCGTATAATACGAGTCGAAATTCGAGCTCCCTTCTGTAATATTCACGTGGAAGCCTTCTCCGAGAATCCGTTCGCTCTCTTCGTAATCTATCTTACTGACGTCTGCTACGGATACTTGAGTGTACAGCCGATGATGAAGGGTCATACCTTCCTCCCGTGCACAGATCAGGTTCTTTTCAGGAGTGAAACGATCCTGATACTACGACGGCGTGTATGAGATTCTCAATCTTCCAGTAAAGAGATCCTAAGTCTGCGACAGAGATACAGGTAACGAATCCTCGATGCGACAAACAAATGGGAACGTTTACATTTCGAAATTTGATCTTTACGACCATGAGACACGGATTGAATCCGAGCTCACCTCTACAGATCTGTGTATTCATCCACAAAGACAACTTCAAAGCAAAAACCTTGTGAGACGAAATTCTTCGTCGAACTACGAAACTTCTTCAGGTTTTTGTCCGTCTTCCTTAGCTCCATTCCTCTTGATTAATTGTCGAGCTGTGCTCTTGTGCCATCTCTTTTTGTTTTGCGCTCATTGTGATTGGTTGCGGCGGCGGAACACCATAGGGGGTAACTTCAGTCTTACTCGCCCCTATTCTGACCGCTTCGGGAGTGCAAATGCCCCGGAAAGGGGCGGTGTAAATCACATGCGAAGACCCCACCGCTATGATATCTTGCCGTGGCCCTGTAAGAGGACGTCAACTCCGTCGAGCGCGTCCGTCAGGATACCGCAACAAACGTCCGTAACGTCCCCACAATTCTTTCCTTATAACCACCACCATCTCCGACCAGAAAACCACAAAGGAAGCGACACACCTCCGGATTTGCATAAGATGTCGAAGCAAATGAAGACATTCACCCGTGAGGAGGTGGAGAAGGTACGTCGTACTGGGTATGATCGAAATATAACGTCGAGCTAATGGTTTCGTAATGTTTGCAGCACAACAATGAAGGGAGTCTGGTACGCTCATTCGATCTCAACAGGTTGTTACACGAGGAATGCTGAATGTTTCGGATCTTCTAGTGGGTCATCATCGACGCAAAGGTCTACGACCTCACTCGTTTCAAGGACCTCCACCCAGGAGGTGCAGCCGTACTCCTCGACGAAGAGATAGGTTAGCTCAATTTCGTTGTCAAAAGAACGCGTCGTTGAAGTTTAACACATGATGCAGCTGGCCAGGACGCGACCGACGCTTTCTTCGGTCTCCACAGACACGAAGTGCTCCTCAGGCCGCAGTATGCACGCTTGCAGATTGGCACGATCGAAGACGAGGAAGAGGAGATCCCAGCGCCCAAGCTGGGTGACATCAGCAAAGTCCCGTACGCAGAGCCAACATGGCTCAACGACGGGTTCCACAGCCCATACTTCACGAAGAACCACAGAGAGTTCCAAGCCGCAATGAGGAAGTTCGTCGATGAAGTGATCACTCCAGACGCTCTGGTACGTGGTGTTTCGTTGGCATTATTCATGTATTCTGAAGACGCCCGGTAGATCCACGAATCCGACAACAAGCGTCCAAACCAGGAAGTCTTCGACAAAATGGCGTACGCGATTTTAATTATAAATTTCACAGATTTTAGCTGAGACCTCTCATAGCGCACTCGAAATTCACGCTATGCGCATGGGACCGGGCAAGCACTTGAAAGGACGAACTTTGATGAACGGACTTGTCAAGCCGGAAGAGTTTGACTACTTCCACGAGCTAATCATCACTCAAGAAATCACTCGCTGCAAATCTCGCGGCTACGGTGACGGTTTACTCGGCGGAAAAGTTATCGGTCTTCCCCCAGTTCTCAACTTCGGTTCGGATGAATTGAAGGCCAAGGTCATCCCCGACGTACTCGCTGGCAAGAAGTTCATCTGCTTGGCGGTATCTGAGGCTCAGGCTGGCAGCGACGTTTTCGGTCTTTCTACAACTGCGAAGAAGTCGGATTGCGGCAAATTCTGGATTGTGAACGGGAACAAGAAGTGGATCACGAACGGAGCGTTTGCTGACTAGTAAGTCCTTGGAAGACAATTTTTGCGCGCATGATGTTCACATTTTATCGAAGCTTCACAACGGGTTGCAAGACTGACGTGAGTTAAAACATAGGAATTGAAGCTGGCAAGGACTTATTAACAACCACACCACAGAACGGATTCACCGTGCTCCTGATCGAGCGCGGGGAAGGCGTAGAAACCAAGTCAATCAAGACGAGTTACTCTTCGACCGCCGGCACTGCATACGTCACATTCCAAAACGTCAAAGTCCCCATCGAGAACACGCTCGGCGAGGAAGGCGCTGGGATCTACGTCATGCTCAGCAACTTCAACCACGAGCGATGGGTAATGTGCTGCAGTTCGACGCGTTCGCAGAGGGGTATCGTTGAGGAATGCATGAAGTGAGTTATTTCACTCTGATTTCAACGCTATTGATTGATGTGTTATTGCGTGAAAGGTGGACTACTCAACGTAAAGTCTTCGGCAAGCCGCTCATCAACCAGCCAGTCGTCCGCGCGAAGCTCGCTGACATGATTGCTCGTGTTGAGTCGCTGCAAGCATGGTTGGAGAATCTCACGCACCAGATGAACAACATGGTGCGTTTACTCAAGTATATATTCTGCTTACCACTACTGACATTGGTCCTGAACAGCCATACAAGGAGCAGGCATCGAAGCTCGCAGGGTCAGTCACGTACATCCTTGATTCGAAATGACCATCCAAGTAACGAAACAATTCTACAGCCCCATCGCGCTGCTGAAGATGCACGCCACGCGAAGCGCGCAAGAGACCGCAAAGGACGCCGTTCAGATCTTCGGTGGTCGTGGTGTGACGTCAAGCGGCATGGGCAAATTCATCGAACACGTTAGTCTACTTCATTCACTCCTCCGATCTCATTCACTGACTTTCTATTTCATAACTAGTACCACCGCACAGTACCATTCGACGCCCTTCTCGGAGGTGGTGAGTGACGCAACGCAACGCAGTTCGCGCTTCTTCATGACACTGACTTGCTTTTCCCCCTCTCCTTTTTAGCCGAAGACGTGTTGGCCGACCTTGGTGTCCGCCAGGCGATGCGTGCGATGCCCAAGGAGGCGAAACTCTGACCGCACCGTGTTAGACTTCGTCTCTCATTCTGGTTTTTATTCACGACAGCCACGCAGCTACGCTCACGCAAAAATAAAGGAGGTGTATAAAGTTCTGTAAATTGTATATTCGTGTATTTGCATTTGGTTTTCTGTTTTAGAACATGTCTTGTTGTATCTTATGCTGCATAATGCATTGACGTTCGGTCGATTGCTTGACATTTCACGAGAGCTGGTTGGAGGGTGAAGTACCGCGTGCGATTTACGTAAATCCGTTGACTTTGACGAAGACGCGACTCGACGCCTCCGAAGCTTTCACAACTGTCATATCCTGCTCTCCCCACTCAAACCTTCATCCATCTGATAGACGCGACCCGCTGCTATGCCAGTGAAAATCATAGAAAAGGACGAAATGACAATAGTCACAGGATTTCATCCTATATTGCGAGGCAAAGGCGTGGCTATCGACCCGCAGCGGACTAAAATCAACAGTGTGGATGCAGCATGTTCGACATGTTCACGTTGCACAGTCGCGGGCGATGATCAATCCAGCTTGAAGCATGGCGTTCGTAAGACAGCATCGCCGATATCATATTAACGGAGCACAGGGACTCGCAGAAATGAACTCTTTCCCGTCTCCGAGTTGCAATCTTGGACGAACGGATATCCTTCCTATCGACCTCTCCAATCCGATATCCAAGCCTTCTTCGCGAATTCTCCGTATTATTATCTTCCTTCATCATGGGACTCTCGAGCAAGATTGCGAAGACGCTCAACATGCTGCTTCCCTGTGGTCGTTCTCATAACGTCGGCGCCTCGAATGATCTCACTCAGCTGGCAGAGAAGCTTAGGAACAAAGCGAGTGAGCTGGGGCAATGTTTGAGGTGCATTGAAGAGGTCTTCAACTTGACGAGGCCCTCGGGAGGGGCGCTGCTGGACGAATGGAAAATCCTTAAAGATGTAAGTATCATAATTCTCCGAGTCGTGATGCGGACTTTTGAGTAATACCAACACGTTCCTTTCGACTCGCTCATAGGACTTTTCCAAGATGATAATGGAGATTCGAAGGCTTATCCAGAAAGCCATAATACGAATACGCGGTACGTGAAATTAACGCCCTCTTGAAAGTCACCACACTAATGACCTTGCTATCAGACCTTCACAATGTCGCCGTTTTCCTATCCGACCCGACTGAGAAAGACAAGAAGGCGAGGGAAATACAACTGATAGCGAATGTGAGCGATTAGTATTAATTGTCGCTTTAGAATGCTGTAACATAAACTTACTTGTATTTTAGGATCTTACGGCGAAGAGCAAGCAAGCAGGAGAAACCATTCTGAATTTGAGAGATGTTCTTGGACGGGTGAATGAATTCTGGGTTCGAAATGGCCCTGGAGGCGGACATCGAGCACAGGCCTTTGCCGCATTGCAAAGCCTTGGACGAGCACTTCAGGATAGCCAGTGAGTGACAAATGTCCATATTATACATTACCTAGTTGATTTAACTTTCCTGCCTTCGCAGGTTGGATAATGCTTTGGTTAGCGTACTGATTGCCCCATCGCGATTGGCGAACGTGCTAACGTATTTCTGCAGGTGGACGTCCTGAAGTCAACGTCGTTCCCTGGTACAATATCGTCGACCGTAAGGCTGTTACCGGACGATGTTGTATCGCTGCACGAAGTACGTCTGCGAGTCACCGCTACCTGTCTTCCTTTCAAGCTTATCCATTTGTATAGATGATCGATGGAAAGAACGCCGAGGTCAAAATAGAGCTGATCGACGCGACGGACGAGCCTCATCAAATAGCGACGCCTCTGAATCAGTTCAATAGTCTGCTGAACATCTGGCGCATTGTGAGTCGCGTCGTATCGCTCGTTACTTTGAAACACCTTTTCGCTGATCATTGGTCTTTGGTCCCGTAGGTTCTGACGGATCTGAAAGCCGTCGAGCGACATCCGTTGGATGACAGGGCGCAAATATTGGTACATTGTCAGTTATCTATCGCCAAACGTGGTTACTGAAATTAATGTCTAATTAGAAATATCAAGCCAAGCTCCGTGTCGTTATGGGGGTTTATGAGTTATATGGTCGCTCACTGGAGGCATTCTGAGCGGTGACCATTGCTCTGCGCCTGTGACTTCTTGTGCACTTCATCCATACGGATTTTCAAGCAATGCCTCCATACCATCTTCATGTACCTTTCTCTTGCGAACGTCTTTATTGTAATCTGTCGACCTATCTGACTCATCTTTCCCTTATATTGTGGAATATAATGTTTCTTTCAGTCATTCGTGTGCGCACACGTTCGGGTTTCTCTTCACCCTTGCCAATCGTCATAGTACAACAAGCGAATCGATAATTTATTGTAATAAAACGTAAAACGGTCGTAAAGACATAGAAAGGGTCAAATGTTTCAACGGGCGTAGATCTATCCAGTAGAGTACATCGCAAGAGAGCTAAAATGAGATTCTGAGGTACACACATCGATACACCAACTAGAAACCGATAAATCCAAAGAGCTTTTTCTTCGGACGAGGCGTTCCGGTTGTCGCATACGAGTAGATGCGCAAGACATCTCTGAAGTCGCAATACTGCGCGTTCAGGTCCATGAGGCGTTGTTTGAATAGCTGCGGCTGCGTTACTGCGTGAGTCCTTACGCGTCGAGGTTTCAGCACGACGTACCCGTTCAGATTCACCGTTCTCCATGATTTCGATGTGGGATTCGATGCAGTTGATGTCGTCGAATATCTGAGGGTAAAGCTCGTTCAGTCTCAGCCGCTCACATCGCGATTCGCCAGAAATTAACGCACCAAGTTCCAGATGGACGCAAGGTCGTCCGTTCGGGCGGCGATGCTGTCTGTATGATGGGAGACTTGTTTCTCTGACTCGAGGTGCTTCTCGGTCGCGCGTTCAGACTCCTTGATTTTGTCCGTCGCCTCCTTCATGTCTTGAGTTTTATCTTCAACGCCAAATCAGAAATAATTCCAAGCTGAATGCACGAGGATGACCCACTTTTAATCTCCTCTTTCAAATCCTTCTGGCTTGGAGGTCGGCTCGGACCACTTCGGACTCGCTGTGAGGAATCAACATATAGTCTGGAGGTCGAATTCGAAGTAGCTCACACTCTGGGGCGGCGGCTTCACAGCTTGAGATGTTTTCAGCTCTTTCAGTATTCTTTTCTGCAGAGCAAGGTCATTTAGAGAGCTTCGAAAATTATTTGTCGACTTACCGCCTTAGTCGTGCTAAAGAAACCCGAAATACAAGGCATTAAGACTCGTCCAGCTGATATTATATTTGATTTTACCTCGTCTCGATCTCCCGGATTGTAGATTCCAGATCCTTGACTTGTGATTCCAAGCTAAGGTACGCGCCCTTCGTGTGATCGCTCCAAAGGTACTTGAAGTCTCCGACGCGACGGCAAATGTCCTTCAGATTGCCGACGAAAGTGAATGCGACGTCGCCTCCTTTTTCAATACTCTTGTGGTACGATGTCAATAATGATTACTGAGTCAGATAGAAAGTTGAGCAAGTGCTTACCAGACGATATACTTTCAGTTCAGCTTGTTTCGCGCGAATGTCCGAGTCGTCGAGTAGGAAAGGCATAATATTTCGCACAAAATCTGCAATAGTCGGAAGTCATTGAGAGTTGGCTGAAAGTACGTGTGTTCATTGCGTACCTTCAATCATCGTTGCTGCAGACATTGCAACCTTGCTGGACATCTTCAAGATTTCCATGAAGTCCTGAATAAGATAACATAAAATTTAGCCCCAGAACCGCGTCAATGTGAAAGAAATCTTACCACTTGTATTTGAGACCATTCGCCTTGAAGTTTTACCAGCTGGTTGTCAACTTTGTTGGGAACTTGCAGACAGCTTTCGAGCTTCAGAGACGGATCCGAGATAATCCGGCGAACCGTATCGAAAGACGAGACAGCCAATTTGACATTGCGCGAGACAGCGTTAATGGACCTCGCAAGCTCCTTGCTGAGCGCCGGGTTCACCCCATGCGATTGGAGAGCTTTAACCATCGAATGCTGCTGAGGAGCGCGTATCGAGGCATTGAGTCCTGTCGCTGCACGCACCAAGACACTTGGTGGACTGGGGATCATCTGCGGGAGGATGGATTTCTGTTTTCCATCCCGACCATTGGAATTGATGGACCCATCGCTAGACCTGCGAGAAACGCGTTCCATTTTCTTCAGAGTTTACCAGGAATGTGAATGTAGTGTTGGAAGGACTGTACGGCTGCGAGGAAAGCGAGCGTGAACTTTTCATTTCGTACTTATGTTAGAAAGCTAGCGTCACTCACTCGTCTACAGAAATCCCACATGTTGAACATGAAGAAACCTGGAGGACTTCCGGCATCGTGTTCGTTTAGCTCATTCGCGGTTAGAGCAAAGAGAGCCGCACGAGCGTGATCCACGAGTGCGCACCGCATCTTATCCTTGAACCCCTTTGACCATCACCTTCATAATTCACCCGCAAATATGAAAGGGACAGATATATGGATCCGAGGGGAGAATGAAGGTCCTCGCGACATCCAGCGCGTTTTGCGGGTCTTTACGAGGTGGATGTTCGCGATGAAGATGCATCTGCACGGTCACAAGGACTTACTTTTGCACAGGAACGACGCCCTTTTCTTAAGTTCAAAGGCGTTCGCCAATGATATCTGAGGACGTCTAATCTTCATGCATCCATCATCGTCGGGTTCGCCGTTTGGCACGTTGCTTTTCGATCCACCAACTTGCCGGGGGAAGTCCTACCCCACGTCAGACCGCCCAAATCCTCAAGGCCAATGTACAGGAGGAGCTCGCGTTCTCGTTAATAAGGCTCGCACAGTAAATCATCCTGTGTGCCATCCACGATAGCGACGTCGACGAACATATTCACGAAGCAATATGGGTAAGAACAAGAGTGGCCACGGCGCGGTGCTCGCTGAAGTTGAGCGTGCCCTGGTGCTGAAGGCCATAGAAATCGGTGGACACGTCCGCAACATAAATGACGCGGCTGCGTCTGTGCTTCATATTCTTCAAACTAGTCTTCAGGTCCCAGGTTCGAGCTCACAACCGCACACTGTTGAGCAGTGGAGCAATATCGAAACGGTATGTTTGAAAGAAGTACCTTTCCAGTTTACTAATAATCGGCCGTTCAGAAAGTACGAGATACAGCGTTAGGAATAAGGAAACTTTCGTCGAAAAATGAAGCACGGTTGAATGGTAAAATGGTGGATAATTCTCCAGATTTACATTAAGCTGATTGCTGTATCCCAGACGCGTTGAGGTCCTTTCGCACATATCTAGCTTCAGACGAGGATCCAACTTCAAAGGCGAAGGAACTAGAAATCTATAAGAAAGTACGTATAGTATTTGAATATGCCCAGGCAGAAATTTGACGCGTTCTGTGCACAGGAGCTTCTCAACCTAGGAACTCTGACGCAGGGCAGTCTCAGTGCATATTTCGAGACGCTCAAGGGCGTGCAGAAAGATATCACAAAGTTCAAGAGACACTGGCCGGGCGGAGAAGACACCGACTACGCCCGTAGAGTGCGACCATCTATTATTGGGATCGAGCGCGCGATCCAGCAAATAATAAATGAGGAAGAAGAGTGCGTATCAGTTGAAACCGACGTAACAACTCTTTTCTGATACTATACGATAGCATAAGAGATCAAAATGTGCGTTTCAAGAGATCAAGCCGCCTTCTTTAGCTCAATTCCAATCACAGTTCCTTCCTACTCAAGTTGCGGCTATTTTAACACCGATAACCTTCCTTCTTCCATCCATGGAGGCTCAGGCAATGCACTCAGTATGCTGCGAATCATTTCCTGTTACCTCCAGGATTATTAATTATATGTAGCTTATCGAAGGCGAGATCCATTCGAGGGTCGAGGTCGTCGTAAATGTCGGGGGTTTGGGTGTGTGACCACCAACAAGAATGTTAATGAATTCTGCTGATCTCTTCGCAGAACATCGGCAGGCCCGCAAGTTCAATCCACTGTGTTGTTTAATCGACGTTGGGCGCCTTGTGAGTAATCGCATCCCATCTTGCGCAGAGCTATTTACGATGAAGTTGTGTAACGTAGCTATATGCGGATATGGAAGACCTCCAAGCGCAGTACGAGGATTCATATCGTCAGAAAGATTTTGAAGTGTACAAGGTCGGTTTCTTTGAACAATACTTCACTCTTGAGTTGTACTTCATTACTTACGTGCCCTTCGCAGAGACGGTTCAATTCTATCATACACCTTTATGGATCCCTTGAAGGCGCGCTTCACGCTTTCGGAACGGCGTGTTACAAGCAAGCGGCAATCACTGCAAGTGGTGCCTGTGGAAAGAAGACCGCCGGCGAGATGTCTAGGGAACTTGACACTCATTCTGTAAGTATGCTTATAACAACCCGAGATCGTCTGTTGAGCGTTGCACCCCCAGGTGGATCGAAATGGCGATGATGGAGTATCGAAGGAAGGAAAGAAGAAAAAGAAAAAGGTGCTTTCTTTCACGAAATGTATTATCCACATGCATCGCTCACTTCAGGTCTCTCGTGTAGGGGTTTTTCCGTGGGCTGTTTTCGTAAACACTCAATTGTTCATTCGTTACCTTACTCGCAGGACGTTGTATATCAGTGTAACTCCTCCGTATATCAAGTTAGTTATGGCTATATATGTTTCTGTCTGTGCCCTCGCATCTGTGCGACGAAGGTGTCTTTGCTCCAACGATGCCTCTTGCTCCTGGATTTGAGATGTGGGTTCAGAGTTCATCCTTGGCACGTTCTTGTTTCGGTGAGACTCTCGAGTGATGATGATGGTCCATTGATGGTTGATGATGATGAAGAGACGCGGACGACGTAGACGCAACGTCGACCGCACCTACAATGCACAAACTCCTCAGAGTTTTCGAAACTCCCGAAAATTCATGTTGCGCATACATCCACATTTAAGGTATATTCTGGGAAAAAGTACATTGCCTTTTTTTAGCGTCATGAATGATATTGTTATGCGGCGTGACGTATGATAATGTACGAGGGTTCTTCAGGACCTCTTCGTCCTTTCACGCCATTGAACGTCCAAAACGATTTCGACATTCCTCCATAGTGCAAGGTCGTAGCTCTAAGTACGAAGAATAGAACGTCAGTCGGCGCGGAAGACACCTTGAAACAGGGACTCACTATCGTCCCGCACAGTCTCGAAAACTATACCTCGAGATGCGCATAAGTCACGACTGTACGACAGAAAGTGCACCATATTTGAGAATTTTTCCGCGCTGCTCTCTCCTTTCCTTTTGATCGATGGTAAGCTGAGCATTATTTTCAAGGATCGAAGATTAGAGCGAAGGGCTGAATTTGTCCTCAACGTTCCGCGGATGGCTACATCCCACTCATGCCAGGATATTAATGAGTCACCT
Organism: Schizopora paradoxa; assembly: GCA_001020605.1. Taxonomy (NCBI): domain Eukaryota; kingdom Fungi; phylum Basidiomycota; class Agaricomycetes; order Hymenochaetales; family Schizoporaceae; genus Schizopora; species Schizopora paradoxa. The sequence goes on from KQ085959.1 coordinate 136,530, forward strand.
ATATCTGGAAGGACAAGACATAGCTCATGCAAAGAGCCGGGGAGCTCGGGGAGAGCAGCCGCTATAATTCCCGGTTTTAAGGATTTGTGCGCGCAAATTGTGAGAGTACGGATGGACTTCGCGATCCTGAGCACCTTCACGACGCTGCTAACGTCATTTCCAGAGTGCGTGCCGTAGTTGGTATCATCGCATACTTTCAGATGTTCTACCTTCGAAAAAACTTCTCGGTCTTCCTCTGAAGGCTCATATGCATTGTCATTCAAATTGCAATCCAGCGTGTCGACGGTGAATTCGGAAGAGTCGTCCAAATCGGAAGAGTTCGATTTGACTTTCCTCCATGAAAAAGACTCGAAGAGCAACGATCGGGCGCGAAATGCGTCTGGGCCAACGCAAATTCGTCGTAAAGACGGAAACGCTCTTGTTGCAAGAAGAAGAAGAGTCGTTTTGCGGATTTCAGAGGCATTTGGAGGGAGTTTTAGCGCCGTGATTCGAAGAGTGCATAGGCTGGGAAGGAGTAAACGTTCGAAGATTCCTGGATGAGGTGGACGAAATTTGGAGACGATAACGAGTTCCTTCAAATATGATGCGAAGGAAAGAGCTTCTCGCACAGTAATCGCATTCGCCTCGATCTCTTGCGTCCTATGCGGGGCGTCATGAGCGATCAATGCTCGTAGCCATGGACACGTACCTCTGCTGGGACTCGACTAAATTCAATTGCAAAATACGCAAATTTGGCGTTTGGGACAGGAACGGGCCGAGATGCTTGATGGTCGCATTCGTGTCCATGCGCAACTCCAGCTCGACTTCGTAGGTCCAGGCACCCAGACAAGAATTGGAAAGAGCTTGCTCAAGACGTGCGTCGTTTCGGAGTGCGAAAGATACCCCAAGGGCGTGTTGTGCTATTTGTCGCCAGGATGAATGAACGATGCTGCAAGTGGAGAGATTGTGTGACGCATTTTTCAAATCCTGTCGTCGTGATTGTATAGTACTCGATCTAGACCAGCGGTTGAGCCAGTTCGTGATGAATAGTCCAAATCCTAGATTATGAATTCGTAAGATACGAATGGCCTCCATTAGCTCCTCCTTCAGAGTGTCGATGACACCGATTAAGACGATATCTGGGATGGAAATAAACTGTGAAGGTTTTTCTGCTTCCACCGAGACAGACGCGTCGGATTGCCGAAGTACATTTGTACCCATCTTTCAATCTAATCTTTGTAGGTAAAGAGAGGAACTTCTTGCAGTGATGATGGTGGTAGAAAGGAAAGACATACGGCGAAGCGTCCACTGCTTCCGGCATTGACCGTCAATTAGCCGGTCAGTACCGGTCAGTGTTCCGCCAGCCGATCATGCCCTTGCCGCTGACACTGACAGAGATGACAGACGGCGTAAAGCGCTGTTGCGCAACTTGGTCTTTGCCCACTACCACCACCGCAACCAGAGACGACGACGGCGACGACTTGTCTCTATGATGCCTCAACCCACGAATCCACAGAATACGGCCCTCGTCGCCCACATTGCGCAACAAACGCGCGCGAACCTCGATTTCCTGGTCGGTCAGAACTACATCCAGGCGTCTGAGGCTTCGGGCATCTCGAGGACTTTAGGGAGGCTTGCCAACAATGAGCGCGGAGCTCTGAATTCTAGTGAAGCAGATTCATTGGTGGACAGGGCGCAGAATATGGCGTTGAATGACAGACCACCGTCGGGTCCTCAGTCCGTGAGGCGCAGTGTACCTCCTCCTCCTAGACAAGCGCCAGCGCATCACAACCAAGCCAGAGCATTGTGGGATTACACAGGAGATGTGAGTGGTAAAAGTATTATATATCTCAGATCCCGTATTTAATTGCATTTGAAGGAATCGAGAGACTTGTCTTTTAAATCGGGAGATACGATCGACATCATATCGGAGGACAACCCAGATTGGTGGACTGGACGAGTGAGCGGAACAACTCGTGAAGGTCTCATTCCAGCAAATTACCTCGAGAAAATCTCACCCCCACAATCGAACATTCGATCCTCCTCTCCCAACCCGCCTCGAAACTCAATGATCAGCTTCCCTAGTTCCAACTCATCCTTCCCACCTTCGCCAGCATCCAACCCTCCGAGATACGCACCTCCTTCTGGACCTCCTCCACCAGAACAGCAGTGGCAAACTCCGCCGCCGCATTGGCAGGCTCCCCCACCACAGAGCTATTATAGTCCACCTCCGCCAGGACCAATCATGAATGATAAAGTCGGGATGTATGCGCCTCCTCCCATGGCGCCGATCCAAGTTATGCAAGCTCCTCTGGCTCCACCTCCACAAGAGCCAAAAAAGAGCAAATTTGGCGGGCTTGGAAGTACTGTGAGTAACTAAATACTGGGGACCTTCGTCTCAGAGTGCTGATACAACCCCGTCGTAATATTTCAGCTCGCAACGTCGGCGGCGGGTGGCCTTGGTTTTGGTGCAGGTACGTAGTGTAAATACCAATACTCTTGGGTGAACTAACTCTTGGATAATAGGTGCAGCAATTGGGGGTGATATCGTCAATTCAATATTTTGAGTACCTCATCTGCACGATTCCTCAGGCTTTTGGCCACTCTCCAAAGATAGATAGGTAGATATTTTCGTCATTTAAATTTGCTGTCAATGTGGAACACTCAATCTCATGTACTATACTGGACAATACCAAACCACGGCGCTCGTATCTATTTTTTGGTTTTCAATTTGGGAGGTTTGAGCTGCCACGTGGCAAGTCGCGTCGAAAACTTCCGAACCCAAACACGACGCGTCCACAGCTTGGTCGACGACATCCACGACGAACGACACAATGGACGCGACTTTGGCGATTTTTACTATACATTCATGGATCTCTCTCCGTTAAAAGATCATCTCTTACTCCGGAAAGTCTTCTATAGCTCTCATGCTTCAGCTCGGGATGGCGACAAGTTGAAGTAGAACAGGGCGCGCTTTTCCACCATAGCTCAAACATGAAAACGCGTCGTCGTCCATTACACCCATAACTCCGATTTCTCTGTCGTTGATTGAATACACACTCCCATCGCACTGCGGGATCACGACGTCGGCGGAAAAAATGTTTTCAAAGTAGGTGTTGTAATTTGTAAATGTGCTAAAGCGTTTCAGTCCAGGAAACTAGCCTCAGCCTGAATTCGAGATGGGCAACTCGTCCATCTTCAATTCAAACTGACGTTTGACAGCATTATCCGAGACAGTGCTGTATTCTCTATAAGAATTCCATCTCGACGCGTGTTTCCTCACAAAGCATTTTGATCTTCACCCCCAAACATCTTACACACTTTCTCATTCGCATTCATATCATCTATCAACTATGTCGTCTATTATCATTGCTACGGCGAATTGGGCGTCGCGCGTTCGTGATACGGTTCGTCTTTCCTTCCTTTCGCGTCATATTCGAGATGCTTACAGTAGCGCAGTTCCATGTGATGAAGCTGAGGAACCCAGGATCTACGAGCTCTAAGGAGGCAGCCTCTGGCCAAGGTCCCGCCTCCGAGACCGAACTGTCCCATCGCGACGAGTACGCAGAACCGGCCCTTGCGCAAGAGCTCAGCGCAAAGGCCAGTCCTGCTGCCGCCGGTGGGCGTTCGGGCTCCGAGCTCGCCGTTCCTGCTCTTCAGCGAGTCTGTGGACGTCTCACGAAGTACGGCATTCGACGCGTCCTCGGAAAAGGCGCGTCCGGCTTGGTCCTCCTCGCCGATGACCTGAAGAAGGGCACCGGGAAGGTTGCCATCAAGGTCATGAAGAGGCCGCCGCCGGAACTGAAGAAGAACACCCAGCACGGTCTCCAAGACGAACTCAACATCTTGCACCATTTAACAAGCTTGGCTTTGGGTCCTGTCTTGACTTCGGAGGTTAAGGAGAGTTTTGTTGACGCGTACAACTATTACATTGTCATGGTGCGTTGCCTTGATTTGTTTCCTTCACTTCGATATAACGTTCTCGCGTTAGGCTTATTACCCTGGTGGGGACTTGCTTAATATCATGAGGAAGTATCCCAAGGCAAGAATGCCTGAACCTATTGCGCGCTTCTATGCCGCCGAACTTGTAAGCCCCGGCCAGGATTCGAACTTTCGTACGGTCCGCTGACTCTCCCTTCAGGTTACCGGAGTCTACTTCCTCCATCACCACGGGATCATTCATCGCGACTTGAAACCCGAGAACCTACTCATCAACAGAGACGGCCACCTCGTCATATCTGACTTCGGACTTGCTCACGATGTTTCGAGTGGATGTCCGACGATGTATGCGGGGACGCCCGGATACGTCGCCCCGGAGATGCACTTGCACAAACGTTACTCGTTTGAAGTCGATATGTGGAGTGTCGGCTGCATTGTCTACGAGATGATGTACGGAATTGTACGTCCCCTCCCATCTGGTTGAGTTTCGTATGTTTGACGAAGTATTTTATAGACTCCTTTCAACCCGCACGAACCAAGAGACTCTGTTTGGAATCCTGTTGAGTTTCCGATGACCGTTCCAGTCGGGCCTGAGGCCAGGCACTTCATCCACATGGTGCGTGTTGCAATTCCTCTCTCTACTTCGCCGATACTGAGAACGAGATGAACAGCTCCTCAAAAAGGACCAGTCGAAGCGCCTGACCGCAGAACAGGCACTCGACCATCTGTTCTTCGAGTACCTGTAAGTCGCCGTCTTCCGTGTGCATGAGCTGCGTCTGACGGTGGTGTGCTTGCAGTGATATGGCGCAGATCGTGCTGCGCAACTACAACTGTCCAGGTATGCTCCTTGCCTCTCTATTTCTACAACGAATTGCTGACCGAAACGAGTAGTTCCCGGTTACGTGCCGATTCCGGACGAGGGACCAATGCGCAAAGCGTACATCAACGCCCAGATCCTCGCTCACCCCGAACTGGCTTATTATGACTGGCCGACGGAGTCGCCCCTTGATATCTTTTTCTTCTCTGGGGAGACGCAGGAGGACGATGTTCCAAGCTTCCCGTGCTACATCCAGGAGGATGGGTCCTGCCGGATGTCACCGACACCTCAGCTCCCCGAGATCATGGTCTCTGAAGCCCCCGCTCAAGAAGAAGCGACTTCAGGACGAACGTCCGGGGGGTTGATGTCGCCGTCGTCGACTTTCGTCTCGCCTGCCACTACCCTGGCGGGATCTCCCACCGGCTCTCAGGGCTGGCTGAAGATCCCGAAGTTTTCGGCACACTTGGAGTTCCTTTAGGCGACTGGTTCTTTCTTCTTCTTCCTCTCTTTTCTTTGACTTCTGTTGCTCTTCTCACCGTTCTTGACAGCTCGGGGGTTCCGATTCGGTATGCGCTGGCCAGAAGGACCTCGCGAATAGGCTGAAGTCGTATCCACCGTCGTCAAGTTCGCTTCTCGTTCGTTCTCATTTCATGGACATCTCGGACATTTTCTCTTTCTTCGGACAATTTCCCATTTCTCTTGGACAATTTCCTCTTCATCTCGGACAATTTATCTTTCTTCTATCGGACAATTTCCTTTTCCCTCCTCTTTTCTTTTTCGGACAATCTCCTTCTTCCCTTCTCTTTCTCGGACAGTTTTCCTTTTCTCTCTCTTCTCTTCTCCCGGACAATTTCTCTTTCTCTCTTTTCTTTCTCTTGGACAATCTCCCTTTTCTCTCTCTCTCTCTCTCTCGGACAATTTCCTTTCCTCTTCTTTTTCTTTCGGACAATTTCTCTCTTTTCTCTTCTTCTCGGACAATTTTCTTCTTCTTACTCTCTTGGACTATTATTTCTTCTCGGACAATTTCCTTACTCTCTCTCTCTCTCTCTTCTCTTTCGGACAATTATCTATTATCGGACAATTTTCTTCTCTTTATCCTCTTTATTCCCCATCGCCTTTCCTCGGCGGCGGAGGTAGACGCTCTTGGGTTGACCTGTGGGCAAGGCGCCTGCTCACGGGGCTCATCAGTTAAAACCTTCGTTGCTTTCCCCTCCTCCCTTCCCTACCCATTCTCCTTCCACCGAATTTATCTATTTCTCCTCTTTTCTGAGGGGCGTCGGTTGGGGTTCCGGCGGTAAGTAATCTGGATTCTCGAGTAGTGAGGGCTCATACTAACCGCGTTCGTGAACAGATCCCGGGCAGCCTTTTTGTGGCTGCCCATATTGCGATTACCTAACGCCAACGCGCCAGGTTCGCTTCGATTCTCCCGACATTATTCTCGCGACCCATGGCCCCGATGCCACGAAGAACGGGTTTTGATTCTAGGCGGTAAGTAGTTTGTTCGTCAGACGGTGAAGGGTCATACTAACCACGCCCTGTTCAGTTCTGCTATGATTTCTTTTTGACGGACTGTCACCGTCACATCCGAGCGCGAACAGCTCGCAAAGGACTCTCAGTTCGAAGATAAGTTGACTCTTCTCTATTTATTTTCCTCATAAAGATTTATTGGTTATATTTCATATCTCAGTCTACTATGTTTTTGAAAACGCCCCGCTATTCGCTTTTGGTTATCTTCGAACCCTTCCACCTTTCGCCCCGCTTCTACTCCCGCCACTTCGAAACCTACGCAAAACACTCAGGCTTCTTGGGACTCTCGAACTTTCGGACACTTGGAAGATTATTTATGCGACACTTATCAACTTTGTCTGACGAATTTCTCTCCCCCTCACGTTTATTTTCTTCACGGAGATCTCAACCATCCGATTCTTTTGTTTGGATCTTCGCAATGACGCACGTTCTTTTGTTGCGTCCTGCTGTACGATTTTCCCGATAATTCTTGGGCTGCTGGGCTCGGAAGCTCCTAAGCTGTGCCAATACAAATGTTGGTTCATTCCATTCCGAAGACCTGCTTTTGTTCCTCGAATGCGTACAATACGCGAACGCAATGATCGTCGAAAGAGGTCTCAGCCATTGATCCATTTGAACGCTAACTGCATCTCTGACTTCACCTCCCTTTCTTCTTCTTCTGCCACCTCGTACTTACTTCTACAGCTCGTAGTCGCCAGAACATACGAGATGACGAGCTTAGACACGACGCGCGCCGCCTCTTCCTCCGACGTGGACCCTGCTTCAGGTTTTGATCCGTACTTCGACCCTGAAGACGCCGATCTTGTCAGGAAGGCAAAGAAAGACCTCAAGCTGGAGAAGTCCTTCGTATACACTTACACTGAACGCGATGTCGCTCTCTACAACATGGGGATTGGTGCGTCTGTGGAAGAGTTGCAATGGATATTTGATGGCCACGAAGAGTTTGCTGCGATTCCGACGATGGCTGCCGTCCCCGCTATTCCGGCGTGTAGGTCTTTGGAGGCATATTATCTGCCTGACTTCGACCCGGTAGTTATTCTCATTCTCAGATAGAGAAGATACCAACTGACATCGCGGATGTGAATGTTCAAGGGAAAAGTCTTGCACGCTGAACAATACATCTCTCTCAAGTATCCCATTCCGACGAGCGGATCCTGGATTCATCGTTCTACGTAGGTGTCGCGTCTTGGACTCTTGGATTTATGGTCTGAGGTATTTCGCAGGTTGATGCAAGTTTTGGATAAGGGGAAGTCGACGGTAATGTCGACGCATGTCGAGGCCACCGACTCCGACTCCGGGAAAGTCATTTGCGAAAGCGTGGTGTCGGTGGTTGTCCGAGGCGTCGGGGGTTTCGGCGGAAGGATAAAGTCCAAACGTGAGTAGATTGGCTACGCTCTCTCGATGTTACACTTTCGCTGACGTTCACCTTTTGGTAGTATCCGGACCTGCGTTCGCCCCCAACGACCCTCCGAAACGAAAGCCAGATGCTGTCGTCGAGGAAAAGACCTTGCCTTCACAGGCCGTTCTGTACCGGTATGAACGTGCATGTTGCAACCTCGCCTTTCCTTTCGCTCATAACATTCTTGATCCACAATTCATCAAGGCTGTCCGGAGACACAAATCCCCTGCATGTACGTCGTGGTTCCCCCTCAACGTGAATGCTTGTACGGAGCTGATCCGACATGCAGATCTTGCCGGGTGCCGCCGCAAAAGCTGGCTTCAAGAAGCCGATCTTACACGGTAAGGATATTTTCCGTTGGTCGCTTGAAATAAAGCACTGATTTCTCGACTTTTGCGTTGAAGGGCTCTGTACCATGGGCTTCTCTGCAAAGCACATTCTCAAGACGTTCGGGAACTTCAAGGACATCAAGGTCCGGTGCGTAGCCTTCGAAACGTTGCAGCGCCGGAGGTCCCGTATCTGACTTGAGTATTATGCTGCGCATCGAAGATTCTCGGGCATCGTGTATCCCGGAGAGACGTTAGTAACGGAGATGTGGAAGGAAGGCAACAGGGTCATTTTCGGTTCGTTGCATTGAGTTCTCCATTCCTCTTCCTTATGTTGACCTTGCGCGACGTCGCCGTCAGTGACTAAGGTCAAGGAACGAAACGCGATCGCCCTAAACGCTGCTGCTGTCACGTTGGGCACTCCAGGAGCCGAAAACTCAACGATTGGAGCCAAGTTGTAAGGGGTAAATATCAGTGGGAACGCGAACCAGCCGTTCAATAATTTCTTGAGTAAAGGAAGCATACATATCAGAGGGCAATGCGTATTTTCAGAAGAATACATGTAACTCAAAAATTGTAGCCGGCGCTTGAGCTCGAAGAGGAGAGTTAGTTAGCCGCTCAGGAATGTCAAGTTGGAAGGAATACGAGTCGCCTAAATCTATTCGCGTTTGAATTTGAAGGGCTGGGAGCAACAACTGCGAATCGCTTCGCAACGCGGCAATGCATATCATAGGCGCTGGGTTACAACACCGCGCTCAGGCGTCAATTGACGTGCACCAGTACTACGGAACGGAATTGTTGTTCGTTAACTGATGCGGTCATAACAAACGTTGACAGCGTTGACATTTCAGGCGAGTCGCACGACAAAGGCACGAGAAAATCCGCGAAAATTCCAAGAACATTTCGATGTTTATTAGGTGCTGTGGGTAACAAGAAGGATAACAAAAAAGATAACAAAAGATTGCCTAATATACAGTACACGTAGATTCCACAACGGGGTATACACATCAAGAGATCGACGAACAACTCAATTCTATCACAGAGGCAGAAAGCGCAGACCGATGATACTAATCCCGAAGTTTCATTGTGGAGGGATTTGCGAAAAGAGAGTGGGGTATAGAGAAAGTGGTGATGTCAACGAGCTGATACTCAAAGAAGGCTGGAATAAGTGGAAGATACTGCAAGAGGAAAGAGAAAACCTGGCGTGGCTATCGAGATAAATTACACAATGCGAATAAAAATCGTGTCTGGACGAAGGTGAGTAACATTTTCCGATTTGAAAAAGAATTCTGGTCGATTGAATCTACAAATCGACGGGTAGTCCACGGATCGAGATGGAGGCACGGTTTATTAACCACGAGTTTGATCATGTGCATGTCGCAAGAACAGTTTGGATATCACTATATGAAAAATGAAACATCAAACACGCCGTGAGCACGTTGCGAACATTGTCCGGTATACAAACCACGCACCTGCCCGGATAGAACCAGAAACACACGGCAACTATAACATAAAGGGCTGCGAAAAGAAAAGAGGCAGTGTAAACGCGGGGTCCCGTCGCTCCAAAGTTGGAGCAGTAAGGACTCCACTTACACATAAGGATCATCCCCTCGAGCCAATTTGACTGTAGTGACGAAAAAAGCGACGTCAGTATGGATCCAGCGATCACCGCCAAGGAAAGGGGGGAAAGAAGATCGTACCTTTCCATCTTGGACGCAGTAGTTCACGGTGAGAACTAAAAGAGGCACACGTGTTGTTAGGAGGTGGTATATCCCGAGCCCGAGTAAATATAGTTACGAACCAGCAAGGAACAGTGTCTGAACAACGCGCATTCAGCGAGGCTGCAAAAATGGAAGATAGGAGATCAAGGTGACGTACGACAGATTCAAAGGGGTCGAACAGCATAAGCAGGGGTTTACCCAGGATCCAGGCAATGACGACCATGAGCCTGAGAGAAGACGAGATAAGTCTGATATCAGGATAACATCAAAGATTGATACGCACGGAATAACGAAAAGAGCGATTTGCTATCCGCCACGTCGTCAGTGAGTTAGACGCCTCCAACAAGGAAAATTTGTCTACGTACAATACTTGAACCAACAGCGACTCCAATACTTAAGTTAAGTTTGTCTTTGACTGCGACGGCAACAGCAGTGACGTGTTCTAAAATTGCTTTAGTGAATATTGACTTTCTTTAGGAAGAAAAAAAAGAGGCGGACCTGCTGCGTTACCAGCGATTGGAAGAAGAATAAGGCCAACCCATTCTTTTTTTAAAGCCGGGAATTGCTCATTTACGCCGTTGATACTGTCCACGAGGAATTCAGCAGTGACGGCAACGAGCTACAGCGAAAACCGGGACTGAGACACGTTTGATACAGTGACTTTATGAATAAAAGCTTACCACAGTGACAGCAACAAGCAAACCGATACACATCGCGACGGACATCGTCGGCACCTCAACGTCGTCTTCTTCATGCTCTTCATGATTAGCCTCCAACTCTACGCCGGTCGCATCCCCGTTCTGCCCATCCAATGTCTTTTCCCTTGCATGTCTAGGATGCAGGACGCGACGACGCAGGGTCCTGAGGCTCTTTTTGACAGGAGCACCATACCGAGTAGAGGTGAAGGCCAAATTGTCGTCGAAGAGATTGGCATGTGACCATAGTTGGAAGACAAGATATGCGACATAGACTAATAGAAAACCAATAAGTGTCCAATCATAGCGAATCTTTCTTGCGTCGCTTACTGAAGAGAAGAATCACAGCGACCTGAGAAAGCATCAGTAGTTGACTTTGCGCATCAATTGATGAACACTTACACCATGGCTCATCTTCAAGATATCAGAACCCTCCGCGCCGTTTGTCAATGGGTCATCGCCATTCGGGTCCGGTTGAACAGACAAATGGAAAGCAGCTGAAATGAACCAAAGACTATTGTAAGCACCTAAAACTTGAAAGTTAACGATCCCAAGGAGATACGCACCCGGCAGCAATACAGCAATAACACTGATCGTAAGTAACGACGCGTTAATCTGCGTGGCGCCTATTTATTGTGGGGTGAACAACGAACATGATCGACGGGCGTTAAAAGAAGCAAAGAAAGCGTCAACTGTAAATCCTGATCAAACGAGGCGGTGAAAGGCGCTTCTGCCTTGACCCGCCTCGTGGGTGTAACCGAAACATGCACTTACTTGCCCCAAACCCTTGCTCGGAATACTTCATGCCCCCAGCGAAGAAACACATCCCTAACACGAGCACTGTTACGTCGAAAAGGAAACGGCGAAAAGCACGCTCATCAGATGAGGGGATGCGGTGCAATGTAGTTGATCTATTACTCACGCAGGTTGCTCAGGATCGAACCGACCACTAAAATCGACCCGCATGAATCAATCCTCGCACGTTCCATCACATATGTACTGAAAGATGAACTTACGCGAAGACTGCGTGATCTGTAGTTCACATTTGACTATCGCGATGATCTGTTACGAGGTAGCGAATTCGTCAAATCTTCCGCCAACAAAAAAGATGTAAAATGAACTCACAGCAACGATCAACTCGACTCTACCGAGGCGCTCGCGAGTAAGAAGAAAAGTTCATCAAATCGAACGAAAACTCACGCATTGCCCTTCAGAACGGAGCGAAAAAAGTCAGATAACTTCTTAGGAGCTGAGAAACCATGTCCGACTCACCAATGTCGCGTTCAGTAACCCAGCCATGGTTTGTCCAACTCGCATTGACAGCTCATCGGTGGCGATAGCAAGCAACTATTTTCAAAATTCGAATGAGTGAGTTTCGGCGAGAATAAACGCCGGGGGACTGTTCAAACCTTTGCCAATGGAATAATGGCCAAAAATGAAACTGACAGGCGAAATGAACGTTCGTTCAAAAGCGGAACGAGCCGAAGGCCACAACTCACAAACGAAGATGAGAAGAGGTGTACCGGGGACTGCAAAATGTACAGCCCACTAGAAGAGTTGGAAACTTAGTACCACAACCGCAAACATGTTTCGAAGCTCACGCACCGATATTGGGATGCAAACGAGTAAAAGGTTCAGCCCTTTTCGAGTAAACCATGTCAGCCTCAAAAATTGCTGTTTGACATAGCTTTACGCACATGATCCAAACACAATCGCTTTAATTCCTTGCCAGAATCCGGGCGCGTCTCCAACTGGTCGCTCGGGTTTTGCATTCTTCTTAAGTGCGTGTTTGACTTTCTGAAGGAAAGTCTGCCTTTCAGTCCCTTTATGTGAATCACGGCGTGTTAGGCCTGTAAAGTTTCGTTCGGCAGCGGTCTCCGTAGTGTCTGTACCAGATTCTATCGTCCCCTTTGGACCGATCGGAGGAGGAGATGCAAGTTCGTCGTGGTCTACCGAAGCATTTCCTAGAAACCGTTCATCGGAATGAGCACGGGAAGCGTCCGTGATGGATTGATCTCGGAAAAGCGAACCATTGATGTTCTCGACGCTGGACGACATGCAGAGGAGGGCAGTGTCCTTGGAAAAGAGGAGTAAAGCGTTCTTGAGCGGGAATGGGAGGGCGTGACGGCACGTCGCAAGGAGACTCCGAGTCTTATAACGATTCAACTTCGGTTTGGTTAGGCTTCGTTTTCCCACGCTGCATTGCCATGCTCAATTCGCACAAATACATGTACGCCCCTTATTGACTCCGCCGCCACTTACCACCATGATTTTTAGACAAAACCCCCCATCTCGATACATCCCATAATTGGCGTATAGCTCGTTGCGAAGGCGAACAACCTCAAGGTGTCGAGCATAAAATGTTTGGCCTACGCGATCGGCCCTCCGCGACATCACGGGAGTCGTGGCAAGCGCCTGTGGGGCTACGGCGTGTTAATGAAGCGATACGTCGTAGTATTACATCTCGAACCCCTAGCGAGGGGCCCCATGCGTTCATGTAAGATATCCCAAGTACGTCCGGTTGAATCACTAAAACAGCCACGCGCAAGACGCCCATGCGTGCTAAATTTGCAGCATTGCAGCTGCTGCGCTAACTCTCTTATGCCCGTCGAACCTGTGCAGATTTTAAAAGGCGACAGTGCCTTTTCCATGTCATATTATCATGCACCTCGACGCCGTCTCAGCCGTATTCCCATTTCAGCGCGAACGGCAGCGATGGACAAGACATTCGACACGAACAGGCCGCCCCCCTCCCAGCTTCGCGCATGCCAGAGTGCGTAGTCATTTTCTGTCATAGTTTACACTTATTCATTGTAAGATCAGCGCCCCCGGCTTCCCCGCGGCATCGGACACTCGCAAGCTCTCCAATGGACGTGTTACGGGCGCTGAAGCGCTTGAAGCACCAGTACTGTATACAGAATCTCTTCGGTCTGCGCAAATACACCGCGACTGCGCAAAAATCGTATTCTCCCCCCCCCCCTTCTCTTATCGACACAGCGCTCACGTCCAATCGCCAAAGAGAAAAAACATCTTTTAGTTTGATTGCTCAACGGGCGCTCGATGAACACTGGCCCTGTCGATCTTACAATACACGCAACGAAGGGGATCGCGAGATCGGACAAGTGTATGGCGTTATATCTGTACATTTAATAATTTCCTTATATGGAGCTGAAATCTCTCTCTTAAATCGAAAAAAATCACTCCCCCCCCCAGGAAAAAAACCCCCCCACAGAACAAATTCACTTCCTCCCCCCCCTCAGAATACTGAGCAAAAAATTCGCAAAAATGAGTGAAGTCATGCAAGACGACTAAAGCCGGAAGCCGACACGACCAACGCCGAGCCGGATTACCTAATTAACCGACGCTCTAACCACTAGACCAAAGTGACATAGCTAATTTCATATATTTAATGTATATAATAGCCATCTACATTACCTTCTGTACTTCGGACCTTTCTCTTCCTCGAAATCGATCCGCATTGTCTGTGTATCCTGCCGGAAGCAAATGTACTTATATGGGCAATGTATACCCTTAAAAGGAGCACTATTAGCATGTCAAAATATGAAAAAAGTACCTAATTAGCGAAGAATGACCAAAAAATGGACAATAAAGGGTCATTGAGATGAAAAAAAGAGCCTTTCCATTTATAGAAGTATCAGTTATGCATGTTAGAAGGATACATAGCCTCTGTACACTTGCTTCTGTCTATTTTCATTGCTAATGGGGTGTAGGAGAGTAGAAAGGAAGAGAAAATTTAGGTAAAATGGCCCTCAGGACGGCCTGATCGCGAAGTCGATTCTGGGACCAAGAATGAGTCCCACGCTCCGGCAATCTCCGGCGGTCCGAAAACGGAAGCGTGAGCTCGGATGCCCGAAAACGTCTGCTTATGTCATTTA